>CM055109.1:10856466-11021657 GCA_029204225.1 Diphasiastrum complanatum
TGGTAGGTAGTTTGGTATTGTCCAAATCCTTCTAATAGGAACTTATGACACTAAATTTGGTTAGCTTTAGCCAAAAAAATTTGTAAGTCAAAGTTTTTCTAGTTTTTTAGCATTTTTCCCAAAAAAAATTGTTAACAATGATAAATGTCATTGTGTACTATGTTAAATCATCTGACTAGACTTGCTAGTAATGTTCTAAGTTCTTAGAGTCATGCAAGTGAACGATACAATTGTTTTGAGTAGTTATGAGCTATGCATGGATATTAATGATATCCTACTATGGTATGAGAACCCATAATGAAATTTATGTGCTCACTGAAATGAATGTATAGAGTGAATTGCGTGTCAATTATTGCATATAAATTGATGCATGTTGATACTCATTGATTCGGTTGTATTGATAGTCATTTAAAGGTTGTTACAAATTATTGCTATTTGGTTGGTACCATAACTAAAAAATTGTCTAAAAAATGTGACTTGACCATGCTATATTCTTAACGGAATTTACTTGGTTATTTGATCACAGTTCTAATTAACTTTGTCCATTCTTGATATGTCTCCATCAAAAAACTCCATGAATGAGCCTTCACCTTCATCTTGCCACAAGATTTCATCAACACTTGATGACTTGGTCATGAATGAGTGACATAATGAGCCTCCAATAGCTTTATTTACATCAAAAAAACCATCCAAGAATGCTAGCACAACTCCAACATCAAAATAATGCTCACCAATGTAGCTAGTTTGACCATATCTTGACAATTGCACACATCCACATGAAATTGCTCAAACATGAGATAGAACAAATAAATTAAACTTGAAAAGGACTAAGAATGTTAGATCCATACACCACATCATCACTTGAAGACACCTTTGGAATATTCCCCTCATAAAAAATGATATCTCTACCAATAATCACCTTATTAGTAGTAGGAATGTAAACCTTGTAGGCTTTACTCACCTCACTATATCCAACAAATATACTTTTCCCTGAAGATGGATCCTCCTTTGTCCTATCATCAAGAGTTATATTGACATAGCAAGTACATCCAAAAGTTTTAAGAAAGTTGAGACTCGGCCTCCTCTTGAATATCATCTCAAAAGGTGTTCCTCTATCCAATATAGGACTCGACCACCTATTGCATAGAAAGTTAGCACACAAGAAAGCTTGATCCCAAAATGGTTTTGGAAGATTAGCACCTAACCTCATGGATTTGGCACTTTCACATAAAGTCCTATTCTTCCTCTCGGCCACTCCATTTGTTGTGGTGTCCTTGGAGTTGTGTACTCCCTCTTGATCCCATGCTCATCACAAAAGGCCTTAAACTTGGTAGATATGTACTCTCCACCATTGTCACTTCATTTGATCTTTGTAGAGAATTGGTTCTCCCCTGCATTCTTGAACTTCACAAAGACATCATACGCTTCATCTCTGCTCTTTAGTAGATAGATCCAACAAAATCTACTAAAATCATCAATGAAAGTTACATACATCTTAGCTCCACTATTGCCAATTGTAGTAATTCCTTGAATAATCGAATGTACAACTTGACAAGGCTTTGTAGATCTAGATGTAGATCTAGTATAAGGTAGTCTATATGACTTTGACAAAGCACAAGACTCACAAACATGATTGATGCTAGTTAAGGATCTTGGAAGACCAATCACAACTTGCTTCTTATCCATTACCTCCAATGACTTAAAGTTGAGGTGCCCCATCTTGTTATGCCAAACCTCTTGAATAGGTATTTGCTGAGGGCGCCCTTCTAAAGTGTTCATTGAGTTCCCAACTCCCACAAGAAAGGCATTCAAAGAATCATAGGTTATGGAAGGAGTCTTTTGACATTCCATAAGCCTATGGAGGCTCTTGGAGATTCTTTAACTCCCCTAGGCTTCTCTCTGTCTCTCATTGGATGAGCGTAGAACTCCATAGTGCATTGGAGGGGTCCATGGACCATCTATATGAGGGTAGTAGGGCACCCATTGGGAGGGGGTGGAGATCTCTCTTGTTTGCTTGGCTTATGCTCTAGTGTCGCTACTAGTGTGTAGAGTGCTTTCTTGTGGTAGTATGCTTGAGGTTTGGATCTTGCTTATGGTATGGAACATAAGTAGGGTTTGGATCTTGAGTATGCTATGGAGTGTTGTGGTATGCCTGTGATTTGTTTATGGTTAGCAAGGGGGTGCTAGATAGGTCTTGCTTGGAGCTTGGATCTAGCTATGGTTGCATGGTGAATACTTGAGGCCAGCTTGTTATCTATCTTTGTGTTTAAAGAGTAGGGACACAGGTGGAGGAGAGATCCTTGGAGGCTTGCAGATCCTTACCTGTGACCTTGGATATCCATTCACCACTTGTCGTTTGCCTTCAGAGTTAAGACATGGCTTGCAACTAATCAATGGGGCACAAGGCATCCTAGCTTGGAGTTGGGAAGCATCTTGAAGCTTGCAGGGTGCTTGGAGGACATTTGGAGGCTCTACCTTGGGTGTGGAGGACTTCCTAACCTCTACTTGTAGAAGTCCTTCTCTGGACATTCAATTGCTTCTTCGAATGTTTGTGGTTCTCCACTGAATCCACGAAACTCTTTTGATGTAGAAGCTGAGCTACTTGGCACAAATCTTGTTGGCGCTCTTCGTTCTCTTGTTGATCTTCTAGGAGATCCTTATAGAACTGCAATGCTCTTGCCTTTATCTGCTCTGCTAGGTCCAAAACCATTTTGGTTTACAGGTATTGTAGCAGTAGGCTAGCTTGCGAATCTTTCTTCGTCTGATTCGTCACTCAAATGAGGTGCGACTCAAACATCTTCGTCTGAGTGTTCGTCCTCTGCTCCCTCTGTCATAGTTGGTAGATCATAGTACTGTCTTGCAAAAACTTCATAACTGACAGGATCACGGTTGGCCATTGTTCTGCTCTCATCAAATTTGACATCTCTGATTGTCTTCATTGTGTTTATCTCTGGCATATAGACTCTATAGTATGACGAATGATTGTCATATCCTACAATATATCCTTGTTCTGCTTTCTCATCAAGTTTCTTTCAAAGCTTATCAGGAACATGTGCATAAGCTGCACAAACAAAGATTTGGATGTGAGTCAAATCGGGTTCTCTACCCCACCATAATTCATGTGGTGTTGTGTGAGGAACACCAGATTTTTCATGACTCATTCAGAATATCTAACTCAAAGGAAGCATGGTTGTCATAGACACCTAATTGTATCACTATCTTCATGGTTGTCTCATACACCTACAAAGATATTCCTCTAATTGTTCTAAGAAATAGTCTGAATCAACAATTTGCAAAGATTTTGTTATAATTTAACATTGTGTATTCTCTTGTATGGAAAGGCTTAAGGGCCCACTATCAAACTTCCAATCTATATCATTCCATGTCAAGACTAAATACAATCTGGACAGAGGACAATGAAAGTGTGGGATCCTTCTTCACTAGTATCAAAGAACTGAGAGACCAACCTAGTTGCCATTGCTAAACCTATCAGGGACGTTGAATTGGTCCACACGACAATGAGTGGTATGTCAAAAGGCTTGCAAATGTGTGTGAGTTGCATCACATCAAGAGAGAGATTTCCCACTTTCTAATATCTGCATGAGATCTTGTTGTACGAAAGAGCAAAGACATGAAGTGGTCAAATTGAGGCATGCCACTCAAGAGGATCATGCATTGGTAGCCAAAGGCAAACAAAAAGTCTAGAAACGCCTCCCAAGGAAGGGTAAGGCCGATGAGAATGAGGGAGAGTCATCATCAAAGTATGAGAAGAAGAAGGACAAGTACTATTATTGCCACAAGCCAGGGACAAAAGAGTGTTACAAGAAAAAAGCATATATCAAGTAGGAGAAAGTGAGGCAGCAAAGTAACATTGTCAAAGATGATGAGAGCAATGTCTTTTCATCGACATTGGCATCTCAAATTGAGATGGCGCTAGGTGGTTCATTGATTTACGTGCCACTAGGCATATGACTGACAAACATGATTTGTTTTGAGAACTTTTCATTTTTTTATGATGGGGAGAAAGTCACGAAGGCCAATGGGCAAGAGTGCCAGATTCAAGGTGTCGGCAATGTGCTAGTGTAGTTTTCAGCTAGTAAGATAAAGAATATTTCTAATGCGCTTTATTTACTTGGACTCACTAAGAGCTTACATTCTGTTGGGGTCATGAAAAATCAATGGCTGAAAGTTGAGTTTATCAAAGATGGCTACTAGATGAAGGATATGGATCGTGATTATAAAGTGGTGGCAACAGAATATTGAGATAGCAATTACAGTCTTTATAGCTAGATGCGACCAAACCTAGGGAATATGGGTTAGCCTCATCGATAGCATCTCAATCTGAATTGGCATCGTAGTATGGGCCAAACTATGGAAGCTTACGTTTGATAGCCAAGATGAACATGGTAAGTGGTTTACCCGCAATACAAAAAAAGCTCATTACCCGCAATACAAGAAAAGTTCAAGAAGGGGGGAGCCACTAGAGTGAAAAAAGACACTTGAGCTCATACATAGTGACCTATGCGGCCCAATGAAGAGCATATTGTTGGGGGGAGCCTACTATTTCATGAAATTTATTGATGATTACTCTAGGAGGATGTGGATCTATTTCTTGAAGAACAATCGGACACATTGACTTGCTTCAAAGAGTTCAAAGCTTTGGTTGAGAACCAGTTGGATGCTCATATTAAAGTGTTAAGTTCAGATAGAGGGGGCTAATACAAATGGGATGATTTATAAGCATTTTGCAAGGAGCATGTAGTCAAGAGACAATTTACTTAAGCACACATGTCGCATAGCAATTGGGTAGCCAAGAGGAAAAATCGTCCCATTATCAAAAGCGCACAATCAATGATAAAGAAAATGGGCTTACCAAACTTCTAGTGATTGAAGGTGTGCAATGCAGCAACCTTCTTGAAAAATAGGAGTCCCACTACTGTGGTTCCTAATGTGACTCTTAAAGAGGCGCTCATGGGAATGAAACCAAAGATTGACAAGTTTCGCATTTTTGGGTGCAAAGCTTATGTGCACGGGCCAAAGGAAGAACACAACAAATTGATGCAAAGTCTATCAAGTGCATCTTTGTTGGTTATGATGAGAGGACATAAGCATATAGGTGCTTTGATCCAATGATGTGGAAAAGCCACATTAGTAAGGATGTGGTTTTTTATGAGATGCATAGGTTTGATGAATATGATCGTACCATTGGTGACATCAAGAGACTTCCTACAATCTTGGAAGAAGAAGAAGATAGCACCACATGAAATTGAGCATGAGGATCAAGTCCAAGAAGAGGATCATGATCGAACTCCACCCATTCAAGAGCCAAGGAGGAGGTATTTGTCCATTGGCGCTAGGAAGGAAAACTTGTAGGAAGCAAGAGGATATATCAAGACACTCCTTGAGATACATGCTCACCAAGAAGTGTGTCACCTAAGGTGGAGGTACCAAAGTGGTCTGAAACCATTATGAATGATGTGAGAGTGAATATATAGGGATCAAACATGCAAGGAGAAGGGAGAAGATCAATGAAGAAAGAAGCTCTCGATCACTACCATGTGAATTATGTTGGAGGATTCAAGAATGCTCTGTTGTAATAGAGAGAAAGATTGAATAGTTGCGCTCTGAATGTTCGATTGATCGATGACTAAGTAACCTTGGCTACTCTTGGTAACGAGTCATAACAGCTTCACATCGATTGTTATTGAAAATATATACACATGGCTAATCGATTAAAATAATGCCTAATCTGTACTTATACAAATAGGATTAAGGCACTATGTGCTGTTAGTAATCAGCGTCGGACATGATCTAATTATGTTAGAGCTAAACGTGATGAAGGTACTATTGAGCCACCGAATGTCCGAGTCAACTATTCGAGTCTATGATGACATACGAATAGTCGATGATGGCTGATAGTTTGATGTGATGGTGATACTCAATGAATGGTGATTTGATAGTTCTTTTGTGTCGATAAAACATTGTCATCGAATCCTTTGTCTTTATGCAAACTATTCAAAAACATGTGTATTTTTGCAAAGCATGCCACTGTATAGATATTAACATATAAAAAATGAATGGATCTAGATTAGCAATGAGATAAGGAATGGAGAGGATAGGAATCCAACAAATTACTCCCTTATGAGTGACATCATTAAGTACCAAGAGCCAAAAACCTAGGAAGAGGCAACGGATCTCAAGGATTCGCAAAGGATGACATGGACTCAATCTGAAGACATGGTGCGTGGGACCTAGTTAATAATCCAATTGGAAAGAAATCCATTAGTAATAAATGGGTATACATAACCAAGTTTCATGTTGATGGATCAATTGTGAAACACGAGGCGCTTGGTGGTCAAAGGTTTTGAGCAAAACAAATGTATTGACTTGATGAGACATTTGCTCTCGTGGTTAAGTGGAATACTTTATGCTTGGTTGGAAAATCCATCAAATGCATGTGAAGTCAGCCTTCTTGAATGATGATTTAGAAGAGGAAGTCTACATGCTCCAACCACAAGGGCTTGATGTGAAAGGCTAAGAAAACAAAGTATGCAAGCTGCGAACAACACTACATGTTCTAAAACAAGAACGGCGATCATGGTATGGTCACATAGATAGCTATTTTCTATCGAATGATTTTGTAAGAACCATACTTTGATTCTAAACTCTATGTGCTTATTAGTGATGATAGTGGTTGCATTGGTTGTGTGTTGTATGTTGATGATATCATCATCACAAGAACTAATGAAAACTTGATAAAGTCTATCAAGTATATATAGTTTATGTAGGCATTTTGAGATGAATGATTTAGATATGATGCATTAATGACTAGGCATAGAAATATGGCAAAACATAGACAATATCAAGCTTTCACAAGCAAAATATGCTCAAAAAATCCTAGAGAGATTTCATGTGTCATAATGTAAACCATTGACTTTGCCTAGTGAAGTTAGTAATAAACTGCCACATCTTGATGAGAGTGGTCCAGGTGATTGTACTTTGTATCACCAATTCTTTGGTAGTCTCATATATCTCACCAGTACTAGAACCATACATCATTTATGTTGTGAGTCTTGTGAGTTACTTTATGGTAGCACCTACCTTATAGCATTGGAAAGCAATTAAATGCATTATAAAGTACGTAAATGCACACTTGATTTTGGTTTAGTCTATTCAAGATGATTTGATTTGCCTAAGTTAAGGGCTATGTGGATGTTTACTGAGGTGGCAGTATAGATGATAGGAGATCTACTATTGGCCATGCTTTTGATGTTGGGATTGGTTTTCTCCTGGTTTTCTACTAGTCAAGTAAAAATCCAGGATACTGTGTCACTCTCCACCACATAGGCCGAGTATAAAACCTTATGCTCTGCAACACAAGAAGCGGTTTGGCTATGGGAATTACTTAAAGAGACTGAACTAACACAAGTCAAACGTATAGTTATCTCTTGTGATCGCTAGAGTCAAATCCAATTGTCCAAAAATCTTGTGTTTCATGCTAGAACAAAGCACATAGAAGTAAGATATCACTTAATATGTGAAAAGCTTTGTTCAAAAGACATAGGTGATTCATTGTAGTATTGCTACACAAGTGGCTAATGTATTCACGAAGTTGCTGAGCAGAGATAAGTTTGAAGACTTTAGACTAAAGCTTGTCATTGAGGTGATATCTTGAAAGTTGAATAGGTTGTTGGGCATGCTCTTTACATCTTACTTGTAAGTTATGGACTCGGTCCATTTACATTCACTTTACTTTATGCATAGGCAGGCCTTGGGCCCTTTTTATTCATTATTGACACTTAGACTTTATGGTTGGCCTTGGGCCTTATTATTCATTATTTGGACATTTGACATATTACTGGAGAGTGGGGGCCTTCTTGGAGGGCACTATTATCCCTCCCAGTAGAGGCCCTTGCCACTGGAAGCTTCCTTTAGGCTATAAGTAGGGAATATGTGTCATTTGTTATTTAGCTGATGCTATTGAGCTCTCTGTTTAGTCTCCTTAATCTCTATTTCCTGCTTTCTAGGGTTAAGTCTTGCTTATGTGATGCTTTCATAGCTTAGCTCTAGATCAATTGTGGCTTCATTTGTAACTTGGTATCAGAGCACTTTCACGATTGCTGAATTTTAGATCTGATTTTCTGATTGGGCACCCATTTTCCTTCCTGATTTTTTTTCTCTCTCTTTGCTAAGGGCTTTCATTTCTTTGCTTCAACAACATTCAGCACAATTTGGAAGAGGACCAGCTCCCATCAAAGCATTTTCCTTGGCGGAGCTTTAGCGAACAGTTAGCGGAAGTACTTCTGCTAAATTTGGCGGCCAGAAAAAAAATTGGCAGAATATTTTCGGCGCCTAAGTCCAGCTTGTTTGCAGGCTGTCTAGGCCCAATTCCATCATCTCTTTTGTTTGTTTCTCCTTCCATTTTCAGCCCTCTCTTCACTTTTGTTTGCAGGTTGTCCAACCCCTTCATACTTGTCACTTTCGTCCATTTTTGTCTCCGTTTGCAGCCATTTTTCACACCTTGTTTGCAAGCTGTCCCCCTCCAATTTTAACTTTGTTCCACCTCCGTTTGTTACCCCACCAACACATTTGATTGCAGGTTTTTCACAACGCCCATCTCCACCCTCATACTTGCTATTTTTTTAGCCAACTTGAAGCCATTTTTTTTCTCCAGCATTACCAACGTCCCATTTGGCCCCAATACTTGGCAAAATTTCCAGTTCCAACGCAGTTCCTTGACTGTCCATTCACATTTCCAGTGGCTTTCTATAGCCTATACGCAATTCATTTCGCATAATTTCCAGCCACAAGGCGGCCAAAAATATTTTTAATCTCTATTTGGTGGCTGCCCGATATCTCTTCATTTTACTACCATTTTAAGCATGCTCTCGTTTGCAGTTGCTAGGTACTATTTACACTATTTGTCACGTGTTTTCATTGGCGTATCTATTGTAACGACTTATGTCCTCTCCTTCAGTTCGTCCACTTGATTAGCGTCTTGTCTGGCATTTAGTAGTTTTCTCATTATGGCACATTCACCTACCCCGAGTGAGACTGTTCAAGAGAACCTATCCGATCAATTTCGTAACATGGATGATATCCTTTCTAGCCTCGTTGTTCACCTAGATACAGTTATGACCAGCTTTGCCACTATGTAGTCACAGATTGATTCTTTACAGCCTCATGGTCTTGGTAAAGCTCCTATTTATCTTTCATTTGGGACTCCCCCTCCATTTGGATCTCCATCTTCTTCTGTTAGTCAGCCTAGTGGTGGACAGTTCATTCCTCCTACCCCACATCCTGGTTTCTTTTCGTGTCCTCCAGTTCCTGAGCCACACTTTTGTTCGAGATTTTCGTGATGGGGTACAGCTTGCTACCTATTCTGATTCCTCTAACGGAAACTTATTAGAGAATTGGTTTGCTAATCTTGACACTTATTTTCATATTTACCCTAAGATTGATCCTCAAAAGATCCAGTTGGTTGCTTTACACTTAGATGGACGCGCTGCCACATGGTGGTGGGTCTATCGAGCTGGAAGGGCTCCATATCTGGCCTACCTTTCACCGTGACCTCCGTCATGCCATGATTGATCCTCGGTGGCTCAACCGCCAGCGTGATTCATTCTATAGTCTCACTTAGACTAGTGATCTTGCTTCCTATACAAATTAATTTATGGAGTTTTCTTATCTTTTCACAGATCTACAGCCCACTGAGCTTATTTTTTGTTACATTGCTGGACTTTGTGGTGTCTTATGTTATGATGTTTCTTCCTTCCATCCCCCCACACTTGTTGAGGTGATGTCTCTTACCAGTACTTTACAGGCCAAGTACTCTGACATCTTTCCTTCATGCTTCTCTCGACCTTGTCCTTATGCTTTATCTTTTCCCGCTTTGTCCACCTCTACACCTTCCTCTTTTGTTTCGGCTCCTTCCATTGTCCCTTCATCCCCTCGTCCTCCGACCCCTCATCCTACTTTTGTCCGACGTGTAAGAAGCGTCTTTGATTTCATTGTAGGAGTCCTAACCATTTTGCTCGTGATTGTCGTCAGCCCCTTCGTACTACTACTACTGTTTTTTACCATGAGAGCACTACTCCAGATGGTTCTGATATCTACATTCATATCTCTGATGAGCCTGACCTATCTTCTGAGCCTTCCATTGATTTACTTCCTGCTACTTGCCATGCTCATCTTGCCTATGCTGCTTGGATAGGGCGTCTTGGTCCTCGCTCCATTCGGTTACGTGTACGCATTATTGGTCGTGAGTATATCGCTTTAGTTGATACAAGCAGTATTCATTCTTTATCAGTAGTTATATCACCAGTCGGATCCGTGCTTCACATGTTCATGCTCCACAACCTCTCGTAGTTGAGGTTGCTAGTTCACACTCTTTTCCTAGTTCTCAGATATTTCGTGGTTTACCATACCGCATTGGAGATTTTTTTGGACAGACAGACCTTTATATTATTCTTATGTAGCGTTATGATCTTATCCTTGGTGCTGATTCGTTTTCATCTCTTGGGGCCATTACATTGGACTTGACACAATATACATTGACATTTGTACATGGTGCAGTTACACACTCACTTGTTGGCATTGATTCTCAAGGAGACTTCTAGTTGATTACTGGGAAGCAGTTTATTCGCAGCCTGCAGCCTTATTGTGTGTTCAGCAGTCAGTACCAGTTCCTCCAGTTTCTACTCCAACAACTGTTCCTCAGGTGATCTTCGACTTATTACATTAGTATGCTTTTGTCTTTTCAGAACCTTCGACGCTACCACCATTACGTGACGTGAACCACCATATTGACTTGCGTCCTAGTTATGCTCCTTCTTCCTGTCCCCTTATCGTATGTCTCGATCTGAACGTGATGATCTTGAGCTCCACATTACTACCTTGTTAGATCAAGGTCTGTTTGTTCCCAGTCACAGCCCTTTTGCTACTTGTTCTCCTTGTTAGTAATAAAGATAGTACCAAACGTCTTTGTATTGATTACCATGCTTTAAATAGGTTGACTATCCATAATTAATACCCTATTCCACACATGGATGACCTCTTTGACCAACTCGGTATCTCTAAGATCTTTTCTAAGATAGACCTTCATTTTGGATATTACCAAATTAGGATGCACCCTTCTGACGAACATAAGACTGCTTTTCGTACTCATCTTGGTTTGTATGAATTTCGTGTGCTTCCTTTGGTTGTTACTAATGGCCCTCCTACATTCCAGAATGTGATGAATAACATCATGCGTCCTCTTCTTGGTCATTGTGTCTGAATGCACTCGTGGCTATTGTTCCTACGTGGTTTGATGATCTACCTACCGAATACCTTACATGTTCTGATTTTCATGATGTTTATAATTCTGCCCCACCTGTTTCGTCCCATCCTCGTCAGGTTTACTCCATTGTTGACCATCATCTCTATCGTTATGGTTCTCTTTGTATTCCTTTTCCAAGGATGCAGCTTTGACAGACAAGGAGGTTGACTTTATTGGTTGGATAGTCAAGGTCGAGTGCTAGGGATTGTCTGGACATGTTCGACACAGATGAATGATTCAAGTTTCCTAATCTATATTGTCAAAATAATGCTTCATTGACAAGAACAAAGGTTTTCAAGGCTTGACTACTATCGGAATAACAATGCACCAATCTATATAAGTATCCATGCCTCTTGCCAAGTGCAAGATCATATTTGTCCTATCGATAATTCGGCATTGGTCAGACTCAAACTCTATCCTATGACCTAAATTAGTAAATCTACTTACTAATAATAGATTGGTAGAGAGTTTAGATACATACAAAATATTTGATAGTAGTTTGAACTGATCATGCTGAAATTTCAATCTTACAGTGCCTTCACCTTCGATAGTGTGTGTACTATCATCGTTGAGATGAACGAATTTCTTTGTACTGTAAGGTGTATAGGAGTCAAAATGCTCACGATGACTATTCATATGTGGAACAACTCCAGAATCCAGAAACCAATAATTATAGACTCGCACCTTTTGGTCTTTGAACATTAACGCTCCTTCATCCATGTCGAGTTCAAATGATAGAGATGATACTGCGACTGCATGTGCCTGTTGTTGGCATTCTTTGTTTTTAATACTCTGCAATCCTGGATCTCATGATTAGTGCGCTTGCAATACTTATAGAAGATTTTTTTTTATTGTGAATTTGATAATTGCTCTTGACTTTGTGTCGGCTTATGATTTGATGTGGACTATTTAGAGCTTTTCTTTTACTGTCGTTTTGAGTCTTTGTTGACAAATAGAGCATGAGATGATGAAGTCAAAGAGCTGTTTTGACTAATTTCATTGTCTTCTTGCAGAAACGTAGTGATAACTCTAGTGAGAGTTAAATATGAGTGTGTTGATATGATCATCACCCAGTTCTCATATGTAGAAGGCAAGCTTGAAAGCAATGTCATGATTGTGTCTCATCAATGATCGATCCGACAACTGCCATCAGTTGCAATAGATTCTTAAACTAGTTAATGTGATTATGAAGTGAATCACCATTCAACATCTTGAGTGTGAAGAATTTTCTTCTGAGATGTAACTTGGAAGTCACATCCCTCACATCATATATTAAGCTCAGAATGTCCCATATTTCTTTTGAAGTTTGAGCTTCAGATATGTGGCCAATTTGAGTGTCTAATATATGAGAATAATAAGCGTGAAAGCTTTACCATCCTTCGATTTCCACTTTGAGTCAGATGTGTTGTCTTCAAGCTTCACTTTGATACTCGTGACAACATCCCATAACTTTTTGACGATTAGCAAGGTCTTCATCTTAAATTTCCACAAATATTAATTGGATCCATTCAGCTTGTCTACGATGAGACCAACTTTACTTTGAAAATCCATCTCGAACTTGGTCTGCCGATAAGTTGATGACTTTAAAAATGATATCGTGCGATGCTACAAATGGAAATCAATTATCCGATACTGAAATTTAATACCACAAATTGAAGATTAAGAAAGTGTGCTTTGTTAAAAATTTGATACTATGAAAAGTATTTAATGATATCGCTTTGATATCATGAAGGGTGTCTAATAGTAATAGAGCTATGATACCATGAAGGATATCTAATAGCAAGGCTCAGATACCATGAAGGGTATCGAATAGCCACATTATGATACCATGTTGGAAGAAGGAATGACGATTCGATAATCCAAAGCATATGGATGAACTATCGAACACAACAAAATGAGCCTTCTTTCCTAGTGCATGATAGTTACGGACTAGGCTCATTACGTTCACCGCATCCATTTACATTTACTTTACTTTATGCATAAGCAGGCCTTGGGCCCTTTTTATTCATTAGTGACACTTAGACTATATGGTTGGCCTTTGGCCTTATTATTCATTATTAAGCCATTTGGACATATTACTGGACAATGGGGGCCTTTTTGGAGGGCGTACTATTATCCCTCCCAGTTGGGCCCTAGCCACCGGAAGCTTTCTTTTAGGGTTTTCTCTTGGCTATAAGTAGGAAAACTGTGTCATTTGTTACAGCTGATGATATTGATCTCTCTCTTCAGTCTCCTTAATCTCTCTCTTTCCTACTTTCTAGGGTTAAGTCTTGCTTATGTGCTGCTTTCATATCTTAAGTCTTGCTTATGTACTACTTTCATGGCTTAGCTCTAGATCAATTGTGTTGGAAATTAAGCCTACAGTTGCCTCCTTGGTGAAAGGCTAATTCTATTTCATGAATCTTCCTGCATGTTTATTAATCATTGATCTAGGGTCAGGTGAAACCAACTTTGGTTCTATGTCTGCTCAGCTGATACCTGCAGGAATCACAAACTTAGATAGCCAATTTATTTGAAGAACGTCTACAATGGACTTCCGGCTAATCTCCAACAAAGGATAACCAATCTTGTCATAATTTCAAATTTCAGATGTTAAGTTTAATAACTTGAAGTCATTGAAGACTTGGCCATCTTCAAGGACTTCCACAAAACTTGTATTTAGAAAGTGTTTTGTTCACATTCCTAAATAGCTTAGGAAGAAACTGGATCATAGAACAAATAAATGTACTTTCATTGGCTATCCTGATGAACATAAAGCTTATAAAGTTTATGATCCATCCACCAATGTAGTATTTGTCTCTAGGGATGTAATATTTCAAGAGCATACATATTATGATTTCAAACAACCATCGACAAATGATGCTATGTCATTTCATCCTATTTTGGCATGAATTCTTCCAATGTTGATGTTCCTTCTACAGAACCTGTAGCTGTAGCTACAGAACCCGAGCAGCCGACAGTACCTACCATCAGACCAGACCAAGCTAGCTCGAACAGATTTGGAGAAATTCAAGAAGAAGCATCATCGCATTCGGGTCAACCAAACGTCCGTAGATCCTCACGAACTCGGACAATTCCTGAGAGGTATACACCTCAATCATTCTGGACTTCATCAGAAGAACCAGAGAGCCTAGCCGAAGCAATTAGCTCCAAGGATGCTGTGAAGTGGCAAGAAGCTATGGAAAGCAAGTACAACTCACTTTTGACGAATCAGACCTAGACACTGGTCGACTTTCCCACTCACAAGAGAGTTATTGACAACAAGCGGATCTTCAAGAAGAAGATTAACTTTGATGGTTCCATTGCAAAATGGAAAGCACGGTTGGTGGCTAAAGGATTCACTCAAGTTCAAGGAGAGGATTATAAAAAAAAATCCCAAGCTTGTCGTCAAGATGCAGTCAATCAGGACTCTGATTGCGTTAGCAGCCACGGAAGAACTCAAAATACACCAAATGAATGTCAAGACATCATTTCTGAATGGCAATGTCGAAGAGGAATTGTACATCTTCCAACCGGAAGGATTTGAAGTCAAAGGCCAAGAGCACAAAGTGTGCAAACTGCACAAAGCAATCTACGGTCTGAAACAGGCCGGAAGAACATGGTTCGATAGAATTAACTCTTATCTCATTCAATTGGGATTTGCAAACAATTCAGCTGACTGTAATGTTTATTCAAAGCATATAGGCACCAATTCAGTTCACATATCCCTTTACGTAGATGATGCATTTATTCTATCTAATGACACTTCTCTACTGCACACTACTAAGAGTGATCTGTCAAAAGAATTTGACATGACTGATTTAGGAGTTGTTCATTCTTTGCTAGGAATTCACATTACTAGAAATAGACTTCAGAAGAAGAGCTGTCTTAGCCAACAGACATATCTAAAAGGCATTTTAGAAAAGTTTCATATGTCTGTTTGCAAACCAAATGATACCCCAATGGATCCAAGTATAGTATTGACTAAACTTTCTTGTGCTGAGACTGATAGTGATGTACTCGACTTAGCGAAGTACCCTTATCATTCACTAATCGGATCTCTAATGTATGCAATGTTGTGTATTTTAGCATACACTGTTAGCATATTAAGTCAATTCATGCCTAATCCTAGGATCTCTCATTGGAAAGCATTAAAAAGAGTGATGAGATATATTCAGGAAAGTTTAGATCATATTTTATGTTATGATGGAAATGCTAGATACCCACTCGTCCTTTGAGACTACTCCGACTCAGATTGGGGAGGAACAGTCTCTATCTACCTCCGAGTCTTGTTTCTATTTGGCTGGGGGACCGATTTCATGGAACTCAAGGAAGAAGGAATCAGTTGCGCTTTCTTCGACAGAGGCTGAGTAAATTGCAGCATGTCAAGCTTCAAAAGAAGCTGTATGGATCAGGTTATTACTTCATGACTTACATCACACTCAATTTAATGCTACCACCATTATGTGTGACAGTTTGAGTTGTATTTCACTGTCGCTCAATCCCAGATTTCATGGCAAATCCACGCACATAGAAATCCAGTATCATTTCATTCGGGAGAAAGCTTTCTCAGGGCAAATGGTCCTTCAATACTACTCCACAACAAAAATGGTCGCAGACATCTTCACCAAAGCGCTTCCCAGGATCAAGCACCAAAAATTCTTCAACATGCTGAACCTGACGAAGATACCAAGACACCAACCGGACCTTAAGGTGGACTGTTGGAAATTAAGCCCACAGTTGCCTCCTTGGTGAATAGCTAATTTCTATTTCATGATTCTTCCTATTGATCATTGATCTAGGGTCAAGTGAAACCAACTTTGGTTCTACGTATGCTCATCTGATACCTGCAGGAGTCACAAACTTAGACAACCAATTTATGTGAAGAACATCTACAACGGGCTTTTGGCTGATCTACAGCAAAGGGTTACCAATCCAGTCATAATTTCAAAGTTCAGATGTTAAATTTAATAACTTGAAGTAATTGAAGACTTGGCCATCTTCAAGGACTTCCACAAAACTTGCATTTAGAACAAGTGTGCAGAAATACATTACTTTTTCAACAGTCTGCAGAAATACACTATGTTTTCAATAGCTTCAACTTTTTCGCATTTTCCCAAAATGCGAAAACTCACATAGTTTAAAAGTTTATCTGTTTTCAATAGACCTTCGGCCTTTTGCGAAACATGTGAAGAGAGAGAAAATTCTTGAAGGTCATCTATTTTCATGAGTTAAACTGTTTTAAAGACCATCGTCTTTTTGAGGGCACCTTCAGCCTTTTGCAAAAAATGTGAAGAGAGAGCAAAATTTCGGAGGTCGTTCAGAATAAACGAGGAACGTTCCAACGACGTCCTCGTCTGCGTCAACGATGCTGAATTATTGACCGTAAATACTGTGTGCAATTGTCACAAAAGCCATATACTTCCAAAGTACAACGGCTTTTCTAATTAGGTGACAAGCATTCAATGTAATTAATACATGGATGAAATCTATAAATAGATCATCCAAGCACTGATTACGGATTGTTCCGTCCATGAGATGCATTATTTGAGCCTCCCAATTACATCGTCAATTTTGGTTGTAATTGCTATTTGTATTGTGCTTCAGTCTATGACTCCTTAGTTTTTGATCAGGCGATGGCTGTCTTTGACGCATGAGGAACGCGATATCATACTACTCCTCCATTTATTTCAGAACTATACTTTACGTTGAATTTGATTTCAGTAGTACCACATACAAACCATTTCTAATTTCTTCGGTGGACTATACTCTTGTTTTAGAGTAATATTCATGCTCTCTTCTTCGTTCTCGTTCTTCGTATCTCCCTTGCCCCATGAAATTGTGGCTTCATTCGTAACTTGGTAGCAGAGCACCTTTCTGAGCATAATCTTGGGAATTTTTTTCCTCACCTCCATCGCTACTCTGCCCTGCTCCTCCATCGCTACTCCTACAGCTCCATCGCTGCCCTATTGCCCTGCTCCATCGTTGCCTTGCCATGCTCCTCCATCACTACCCCTACAGCTCCATCGTTGTCCTATTGCCCTGCTCCATCGCTACTCCTATAGCTCTATCGTTGCCTTGTCAGACCTCCTCCATCGCTGCCCCTTGTCCTCTGTTGTAAAGCTACCTTTACAAGCTTTACTTGCGGCGCCATCGGCGCCAGCTATGTCCCCGGCGCCAGCAGCGCCACTGCTGCTCCCGGCGCCAACGGCGCCGGCGCCGCTCCCGGCGCCACTGTGACCAGAATCCAGCCGGCGCCAAGTTCCTATGGCTGAAAATCTTTGATCGGTTCTAGCGAAGTCCAGAGAGCTCAGATCGATGTGCAATCACCTCACACGATCTAGGCATGATTAAAGGAAGCCTGGGGATCAATAAAATCTAGAGAGAGAAAATGACTTTCTAGAAAGAGAAAATCCTAGAGAGAGAAAAACGTGCTTTACCAGCTTGGGTAGAGTGCTTGGTATGAGGGGGGGTGCCGAATCACACCAATACTATAGGGGAGTGCGGGTTGCGACTCAGGGCGAGCTCCAACCAAGTCTCAGCCTCCCTTGCTGGAATGTTGTCATGGCTCTCGCCTTGGCTTGCTAGCGCCCCGGAGACTAGGGTCGGTCACACACTTGAAATGTAACCTTCTCAGATTTATCAATAAAGTGGGATTTTCCTCAAACTGACTCTGATTACCTTCTGGGTTTCAGTGTTCGGTAAAAAGCGCCAGTTGTAAGGCCGCTTTCAAAATTTTTAACTTGGCACATAGCTGAGGGTCGTATCCCGGGACGCCAGCGGTATGCCGTCGGGACCATTCGGTCCGTGGCGCCAGCGGTATGCTGTCGGGACCATTTGGTCCAAGAACTGGTTGTTTCCATATCTGTCGCGGCTTGTGGTTCTGAGTGTTCCTTGCATGAACGTGAATGGGTTAAGCTCTTGGGGAACGGGCTCTAACCTGTCGGCTGAGTTGGATGGCTTGCTTGGGTGGATGTTACCTGTTTATGGCTGTCCAGTCTGGCGTGGCGCCAGGTTGGCTTCCAGCGCTCGTGACGAAGCTTTCAGTTGGTTAAGTCTGATGTAAGTCAGACCGCTTGCTTGGAATGGATGTTACTCGTTTGTAACGAAGCTTCGAGTTCGTTAAGTTTGATGTATGTCGGGCGGCTTGCTTGGAGGGAAGTCACCCACGTCGGGACCCCCGATCTGGCATGGCGCCAGGTTGGATCTCAATGTTGGTTTTCGGAACTTCAAGTTGGTTAAGTCTGATCGTTGTTGGCGAGTTGGCTGCTTGTATGTCAAGTGGGTTTGGATGGCAAGAGTTGAAGGCTGGGAAGCTAAGTCGTGGTTCCCGGCTCCCTTTGGGATGCCTGCGCTACATGTGGTATCAGAGTCGACTGGCCGGTCAGCTATGCGGATCTCACGGAAATGGCCACGGTTTGGGGTTCATCAAGACAACTGTTGTGCAAGGTGCTGCCCACAGTGTAAGCACGGGTGCGTCCACGGTCGGGGTGGTCGGCAGAACGGGGGACTTGATGAGTCAAAGTGCTGCCCTTGAGGTGTAAGCACGGTCAGTTCTCGCGGTTCGGGCCTGGCGCTGTCTGCACGTAGGACGGATGAGGCAAAGTGCTGCCTAGGGAGGTGAAAGCACGGTCTGTACCTTGTGGGGTGCGGGGCGACATATTCGAACTGTACGGATTAACCATTGATACAGAGATGCTGCTCGAATTCGGGTGTAAAGCACGGGTGGTTAGCTGCCGGTGCGGGATAGCTGCCGATCGTTTAGCTATAAGGGCTATCGACCAAAAAGTGGTGGGGCGTGACTGAGGCAATGTGCTGCTTAATGGTGAAAGCACGAATAGTTGGAGGGGTGTTCTATGTGGGCTGATTCTGTGATCGATTTGTATGGGCGCGGCCAGGCAAAGGTCCGTTGGCAGGACCATCTCAAAGGGGGACCTTGCCTTTGTTACTTGTTAGTAAACCTGCCTGAGTGTCTTACTTGTACGTATTCGTGGTGAGTCTTAGTACTCGTGCTTTGCCTGGTTTGCATGATTGCTTGTGATACAAGGAGCTGATGGCTCGAGAAGGAACCTTTTCTTTTGAAGGCTGATACCATTAAACAAAGAGGACTACAGAATCTGTGGGGCGGATTTGAAGTTCAAGTACTCACACGTGAACGACAACGAAACGACTCAATGTTTGCAAAGGATGGATGGCTAGCCTGTTTCTTGGGTTAGTTTCATTTGCGACAACGCCCACCAGACGCAAGCAGGAAGTCAAAAAGTTGGAAAGGGCCATTTCAGGGGAGATCTTCTATGGAGCAGTTGGTCTTCATTTTGGGACGGCCACCTTCGGAACTGAAACTCACTGAGCATGGGCGATATCCAGAATCTGTGCGGCGGATTTGCAGTTCAAGTACTCGCACGTGAACGACAACGAAATGACTCAATGTTTGCAAAGGATGGATGACTAGCCTGTTTCTTGGGTTAGTTTCATTTGCGACAACGCCCACCAGACGCAAGCAGGAAGTCAAAAGTTGGAAAGGGCAATTTGAGGGGAGATCTCCTATAGCAGTTGGTCTTCATTTTGGGACGGCCACCTTCGGAACTGAAACTCACTGAGCATGGGTGATATCCAGTATCAGTTGGGTTTTTCCTCAAAGGGGAAAAGACTAGGATCCTCTTCAGAGATTGGCAACAAGTTGGATCGAGCCATAATCCTAGCCGATGGGAAGCAAAGTGTTGGAAAGGCTTTTTGTCCGAAGAACTCTACTCTAAAGTCCGATCAGCTGATTTATTAAGTGGAGGGGAACTATCACACACACCTCTCTCTTGGGGCAAATTTTGAATTAAAGTTGATCAAAATGGGGGCAAATTCAAGGTGACCTAGCCATACTCACACGAGGAGACTGGCGAACTTTGGACCTAATAAGTTGACAAGTTTTTGTTGTGGAAAGAAAAGTTTGTTATAGGCTTTCTCTAGACCAGCAATGATGAGGAAACATATGAGTACGCTGGCTTGTGTTACGTGTAAGGCAGCTGATCAATGAAGGAACTGTGAAAGTTGAGTCTTGCATGAGAGACTTGGTATTTCGAACGGACGCTAAGGGACAGTTCGCGTTGAGATCGGATTAGTGCAAACTCTGGGTGCATGTTTCTGATTCAAAGAGAGCTACTTGAAGCCAAGCTCGATGTACACTTCTTGTTTTGACTGTGAGACAACTAACCAGTGATGGAATTGTGAAAGTCAAGTTTTGCGCGACGGACATGGTGCTTCAAACAAACGCGAAGAGATAGTTCGGATGCGGATCAAACTGGTGCGACCCTTTGGCTTTCCACGAGGTCAATGGTTACATTTGGGCTGATTCAAAGAGCTACTTCAAGCTAAGTGAGAGGTGCATTGCGGAGTACTCAATCTTTGCCTACCTTAAAGAGCCAAGATGGAAAAGTATCAAGATCAGGCTTGGACAAGGAGAGAAATCAAGGTGCAGAAGCAACAAGGCACGGAGTGGACCATAAATTGGGCAATCAAACGATAAATCCTTCGGCTCAGGGAGCCTTGATACCTGTGCGGAACTGAACAAACCTGGAGCTCAGGGAGCTCAACACAAAGTGCATCAAGGACAAATCAGGAGCTCAAAGGAGTTCCAAAGTCGAAAGTCAGAAGCGACAGGGGCGAACATTTCAAAGAAAGGCCTCTGTCACCAGTTAATAAGGTTCTCGGGTTTTACGAAAGCGATATCAAATCTACGCTTTTCCCAGACAAAGATATATTTTCAAGTTATGTAATTTTTCAGTACAAAGAGCTGAGCCTCCGACTTGTGGTGTGCCAGCTTCAATGTTAATAAAAAAAGTGGCCAGTAAATTGAGTACTGTGCCTAGTAGCTTAAATGTATAGTCATTTTAATTGGGAGACACCTTTACTTTAATCTGACATCTGATGAGGACATCAGATTTTATAAAGGTGGGGTGGATGTTGTAAAGCTACCTTTACAAGCTTTACTTGCGGCGCCATCGGCGCCAGCTATGTCCCCGGCGCCAGCAGCGCCACTGCTGCTCCCGGCGCCAACGGCGCCGGCGCCGCTCCCGGCGCCACTGTGACCAGAATCCAGCCGGCGCCAAGTTCCTATGGCTGAAAATCTTTGATCGGTTCTAGCGAAGTCCAGAGAGCTCAGATCGATGTGCAATCACCTCACACGATCTAGGCATGATTAAAGGAAGCCTGGGGATCAATAAAATCTAGAGAGAGAAAATGACTTTCTAGAAAGAGAAAATCCTAGAGAGAGAAAAACGTGCTTTACCAGCTTGGGTAGAGTGCTTGGTATGAGGGGGGGTGCCGAATCACACCAATACTATAGGGGAGTGCGGGTTGCGACTCAGGGCGAGCTCCAACCAAGTCTCAGCCTCCCTTGCTGGAATGTTGTCATGGCTCTCGCCTTGGCTTGCTAGCGCCCCGGAGACTAGGGTCGGTCACACACTTGAAATGTAACCTTCTCAGATTTATCAATAAAGTGGGATTTTCCTCAAACTGACTCTGATTACCTTCTGGGTTTCAGTGTTCGGTAAAAAGCGCCAGTTGTAAGGCCGCTTTCAAAATTTTTAACTTGGCACATAGCTGAGGGTCGTATCCCGGGACGCCAGCGGTATGCCGTCGGGACCATTCGGTCCGTGGCGCCAGCGGTATGCTGTCGGGACCATTTGGTCCAAGAACTGGTTGTTTCCATATCTGTCGCGGCTTGTGGTTCTGAGTGTTCCTTGCATGAACGTGAATGGGTTAAGCTCTTGGGGAACGGGCTCTAACCTGTCGGCTGAGTTGGATGGCTTGCTTGGGTGGATGTTACCTGTTTATGGCTGTCCAGTCTGGCGTGGCGCCAGGTTGGCTTCCAGCGCTCGTGACGAAGCTTTCAGTTGGTTAAGTCTGATGTAAGTCAGACCGCTTGCTTGGAATGGATGTTACTCGTTTGTAACGAAGCTTCGAGTTCGTTAAGTTTGATGTATGTCGGGCGGCTTGCTTGGAGGGAAGTCACCCACGTCGGGACCCCCGATCTGGCATGGCGCCAGGTTGGATCTCAATGTTGGTTTTCGGAACTTCAAGTTGGTTAAGTCTGATCGTTGTTGGCGAGTTGGCTGCTTGTATGTCAAGTGGGTTTGGATGGCAAGAGTTGAAGGCTGGGAAGCTAAGTCGTGGTTCCCGGCTCCCTTTGGGATGCCTGCGCTACATCCTCTTTGCTCCCCAGTGCTCCCCCTGCTTTGCTTCTTCTCTTTCTTGCTGCCTAGCATTACTCCTTCCTTTCTCTCCTCGTCGTCCATCGCTGCCCCTGCCTCTGCTTTGATCTCCTTGCTGGCCCTGTCTTATTCTATTTCATGTCCATCGCTGTCCATGTCTTCTGACCTGTCACTTTCATCCAAAATTTACAGACAATGTCAACACGCATGTGGGAAGAGTGGGACGCGGAAAAAGGAAGTACATGAGACTGCTCTCTGAGGACATGGAATTCTCCATCTCTAGCTATAGCGGCCGCTGCATCTCTGACAACATCATGCGTAGCTGTGCGCACGCTCCCAGAAGGACAACGGAGGAGGTGGATAGCAAGAGCATCAATAGGGTGACCACAAACACACCTTGAGAGACCCAAGACCGAAGGATGAGGAAGCCCCAAGCGAAGACGAAGAGCAGTGGTGAAGATAGCCGAAGACAACCGGAAGGAAGGAATAACAGGCCGAGCTGAAAGCCAAGCCCCGGCACCAGGACCCGCACAAGAAAGAAGCCGAGCTCGATGCAACGCCGAAGGAGCCTCAGAGAGCATGCTGGAAAGGGTATGCTTGTGCACGCGCTCCAAGAGGTTCTCTTGTAGGTGATCTGAGCTGAAAGGGAGGAGTTGTTCAAATGGAAGAAGACAAGCTTGGGCAGAGAGGGGGAGGAGCTCTTGCACAGCGATGATGAGGTGCTGGAAAGGCAGAGAACCGCTATCTACATGAGCAATGCAATCTGCCAAGAGAGGGCGAAAGCCAAAAAGGAACCGAGAAGACAAAGCAGGGGCGACAAGAGCCCAGCTCCCAAGAAAAGCTGCAGGTGCAGAAGAAACTGTAGAGAGAATACCCACACCTCCACAAGAAATGGGTAACCGAGCCTGGTTCCGAGCTGAAAGGGTCTCCACACCATCCAAAGAACTGGTTTTATGCTCGCGGGACAAAATTGAGTTGCTAGTTAAAAAGCATAAGTTAAAAGCCCTGCACAAAAAGTCTCTAGTGCCCATCATAATTGCACTATGGACACGCGTACAGGATAATAGCAAAAAAAAAAAAAAAACGAGAGATAGAGAGAGAGAGAGAGAGGAAGGAATGGCTGCCATGGCACTTTCGTTCTTCGTCTCTCGAGCTCCACCTACGCCATCATCTGCTTCATCTTCTACTGCTGCCTTGCACAAGCATCTGGGATTTAATTGCTGCCAGATAGCTGCAGGAAGGTCCGTCAAGCAGCTGCAAGCAGTCAAACAAACGGCGCACTTTTCCCCAGCGACTGCACCTCTCGTGGTTCAGCCGGTTGCAAGTATGCCTTGGCTATCCTTTCCACACAATCCCATCCATTTCTGATTGTAAATGACAAAGCAATAGTAAACTTTTTATTGAAAATAATTTGCTTCCGGTTTCCCTCGTTTGTGCTCTGTTTCAGGAAATCTGGGAAATCTAATTCTGAGATGATCTTCTGACTTATATATGTAACAAAACTCAAAAGATGAATAGGAAGCTTATGTTTGGAGTGATTTGTTGAAAATGGAGAATGACTTGCTTTACTTATGCAGGTAGGAGGTGCACTTTAACGGGCAAAAGAGCGAACAACGGTTACAAAGTTTCGTTTTCAAACCATCGCACAAAGAAGCTGCAGGGAGTGAATCTGCAGTACAAGAGGCTCTGGTGGGAGGACGGGAAGCGGTTTGTGAAGCTTAGAATATCCACCAAGGCCATGAAAACGATTGAGAAGAAAGGCTTAGATGCAATGGCCAAGGAAGCTGGCATAAATCTTCATGAGTATTGATTAGGGTTTGGTAAAGTATTGCATACATATAACTTGAATAGAGGCTTGTGTATTCATATCCAAAAAATCTTCTCGGTATTGATAGCAGCTGCAAGTATACTCTTATTGCCAATGTTAAGACCTTTTCTTAATTTGTCCTTGCTTTGCTTTTCTCACAGCAATTTTTGAAGAAATAAATGCTTTGTTGAAGATTTTGTGTGAAGAATTTATGATCAGCTTTGTTCTTTTTGTTGTCTATGCACTAATTTACAAGCAACATAGAACAAATACATAGATGAGTCTTTTAAGTGCATGGGGAAGCTCAACATGTTAGCCAAGAGTTGGTCTGGCTAATGTAACCCATCCATTATATGACATAGTTAGCTTGGCGTTAAAGTTTCTTTGGTTCTAGGTTCAAGCCCTCCCTTGGAAACCAAGATGCATTGTCGACCTCATCAAATTTTTTTCAAGGGAGCACATTGATAGAATGGAGATGTGATGCCTAGGTGCTAGAGTGCAAGATCAACATGCATGGCCATAAGAGTGACTCGTGTTTTTCTTACAATGTGATCTCAATATCCATGAGTTGTATATCAAGTCTTAGATTGTTATTTCGAGAGTCGTTCAAGCTTTTAATCATGCCAACCTTAGATTTTCAACCTCCAAGCAAGTATATTTGTTGCTAAAGATGAGCATGCTTCTCTAGAGATCATCTCCAACCAAAATGATATTTCATTGCCCAGTGTGAGTTTAAAGTTTCATTTCCTAAAGCTCTTTTCAATTAAAAGTTGCATTCTCTTCGTGTGTGATTTCTATGAAGATCTAGAGGTGCTCTCCTTAATGCAAAGGTCTTATATTTATGTAGAATGTTGTGTAAATTAGTGGTTATAAAGTCATAGTAAGAGTAAAGGATAATGTTGCTTTCAAGTTGCGTTTTCTTGGTCTTACATGTTGTTTTCATTAATTTCCTTAATTACTACTCTTTGTTTATGGCATAGATGCCCAGAACGCGGTTCTAAAAACGTGTTTTTGAGAAACACGTTTCTATACCTAGAATCTCCAAAAAAAAAAAAAAAATTCGGAAAAATAGCTTAGGACTGAAATTTTTTTAGGGGATCCATGGTCAAACCAGCATTTTGCCTCTCAGAAGTGCAGTAGATGGGGCACAAATAGATCTTATTTTCAATAACTATTTGGTTGTTATTTGCTCTGGTTTTCAATAAATGCTCAGGGGGTTCCGGGGGCGGTAGCCCCCCGAGAAACAGGGGGTTCGGAGGTCGGTAAGGCCTCTTTATGACTTGGCCTTCCAACTCCCTGAGCGAAAACACACTTACTGGGACCATCTGTGATCGTAACAGGCATGCTAGAGGTTAGTTTTGAAATTTTACCCTTGACAGAACCCAACATGGATTAATGCACTTGAACTGGACCATTCTGCACCCGAAACAGTCGGCAAATTACATAGTAATTATGCTCTTAATTAGAGCTTTCAGTTGATACCCATATTGCCAAAAAAAAAACCAATTTTTTTTTTAAAAAAAAAAAACGTTTCTGGAATTTTTTCAAAAATTTCAAAAACGTGTTTCTGAATGCGTTTCTGAAACGCGTTTCTGAAATGTTGGGCATCTATGGTTTATGGTGAATACCACAGATTTTTTTTTCTTTGAATAGTAACGTTTTTGAATTTGCGAGCATACAAATGAATGATTCTCACATAACATTCAAAAGCCGTAACATATATAAAGCCGTTTTTGCTATAAAAACCAAAAGTTCTTAACTTGCAATTTTTTTTGCAATTATTCAATAAAATAGGACCAATCAAAACTTTAAAAAACAAGAAAGGATGTCTCTTATACTTTATCGGCTTTTCGACAATTTCACTGGCTTTCCAGTTTTGTAAGGACTAGTTTCGTAATTTTTTTGAATATAAAATTTCACTAACTTTTTAGAACATTGACGATTTCATTGGCTTTTCGATGTTTGATTTTGTTGGCTATCCACAAATTCGTTGGCTTTCCCAAACATCGGCAATTTGACTGGCTTTTAATTTTTTGAGGACTTTTACTAGTCTAGATTGAAGAAATCTTGAGATTTACAAGCAACTTCCATATGTGGATACATAAAAAACATAATCAAACTCAAGTGTGAAGGAAGAACATCAATCGGATCAATTAGTTAACTTTTATAGATGGTAACTTCTCAATCATATTGGTCATTGATCTTAGCCAAACGAGTGAATCGATAAACAACACCTCTAGCTCAATTAAAGCATTAGAGCCCTCGTACACAAAGTGTTAAAGCAAACAATTAGCGATGTAAATGATTTCCTTCAACAAGACACGACGGTAGAAACATCATGTTAACTCAACAGAAGAATCAGATCAAGAGGCTAGAGGAGGAATGGGTTGGGGCAGACAAAGAACAACCGAGGCAAAGGGCGGGCAAACGAAACTCATGTTGATTTATTGCATTGGAAGTCTAGACGAGGACGTATATTTGCTTGTAAGCAAGTTCACAATGGTATCACTCAAGACGACAATAAGGCTCCTTAAATTTCTCTAAGGAGGAGAAGGATAAAGTTTAGTAAAAATGACTATAAAGATAGTTCAAAGCCACTTTGAAGAACAAACAAATAGTACATTCTTTTTTAGAGCTCTACAATAATCTAATATTAAAGAATCATGTATTGTTCATTTACATTTCAAAAGAATTTCTCCTCATCAAGTACGCGCTTTCAGTAGGAGTTTTACTTGTTTTCCATTGTTACACAAACGAAGGTGGAACTTACATTTTTACAATAGGCTTTTAGATTCTTTGAAAAATCATTATAGAGAAGTAAAAAGATTTACATTGCATTATTTCCACTGAGATCCTTAAATATAGTTGACAATGGCTTTGAGTCCTCACGTAAAGTAATAATGAACATTTCCATTATAAAATATTGATTCTCACCCTACAAAAGATACTATATGTTGCAGAGGTAGCGTGAGCCATATTCTATAAGAAAATGGCTCATATACATAGTTTTCTTTTCTTTTCTTTTGAATGTCCTAATATGCCATGGTATTATATGGCCTACAAGCAAGGAAAAAGATTATACGCCACTCGAGTTCAAGAGGATAATTCAAAATTTGTAAAAAAATGTAGTGTGTAGATGAAGAACAATAAACAACAATTTAAGAGCCCCAAAAAATGTGTGAGAAAGAGATGGCACGATGTAGCAAGGATGGATAGAAGTTGATACATAAAGATATGTGCCAAGAAAAAGAAACATGTATGCAACCCACTATCATAAATAGTGGGAGTAGCTAGAAAACAAAAAAAGCAAATGAAACACAATACTCATTGCACTAGTTTTAAAAAAAACAAGGGGTTTTATAACTGTCACAGTCATGATTTCTTAAAATGAGAATGTGACCTATTTTGTGCCACTTTGCAAGGGATAAGTTTGAAGGAAAGAAGCTTGAAAGGAGAAAGGAGAGGAGAGATGAAAGATAACAGGAGAGAAGAAGAGCAAGAGCAAGGAGATGAAGAATTGGGACTTAAGGGAGTGTGAAGTTAGTGTTAGAAGTTAGGAGAGTAAGGACTTAGGTCAAAAGATAAAGGAGAGAGACTAGAGTTAGGAGCTCGCGAGTCAAAACACATATTAGTTGAATTTTTGTTCCAAAATCGGGGAATTATTGGAGTATTTTTTATACGATATAGAAATAAAGCATGTAAAACCGTGTAATTTTGATGGAAGAATGCCATGAAAAGCCAATAATTAGGGGTCCCATCCCGCCTGCTAGAAAAAATTTTGCGGCCTTAGAATTGGCCTATAAGAAATTTTTTAATGGCCTTAGAAATGGCTCGTAGAATATTTTACAGCTTGCTAACCAATGATGGATACGCACAAAATCTGTGACACCAACCTCGATATCATCAACCATGTTTAAAAAAATGTGTCTCGCTTGAGTATCAATAGCTACTCCTTGAGCAACTACTCCAAAGCACCCCACTTTTCCTAGCTTCTAGTATCTGCTTTCTCTCTAAGGCTATGTGCCAATGCACCACCTGACATGAGTCCACCTTTTATGGTATCTTGAGACTATAGTCTCCCAAGCCTGATTTAATTGATACATATGGCTCCACGTGACTTCCATAGGTCTTTTTCTTGATCTGGAACCTTGAGAAAAACCCGTTATATGCCATCTACTCAAAATTTTGTGCTAGAATAAATAAGCCCGGGTTTCTCTTACAATTTCATGTCTTTTTATTTTTAGCAATGTTTTCGAGTTTTTTACTACTTAAGTAATTGTATGCATGTGTGCCAGTTTGATGGCACGCGTAGTGTAAAGTTGGGACATATGTCCCGTAACGGGGACCGAACTGCCATGCAACAGTACCCCATAAAAAATAGACTGTATATATGTACCCTTAAGTTCCTTTTGTTAATATAGTTCAAAAGTGTTCTCTTGGGTTGTAGTGTCATCTCTCTTTCTGTTTATCTGAGTGATGGTTGATTGCTTGCAAATTAGCTAACTATACTGCCAGTAAGATCCTTGACATGGTATCAGAGCATGGGAGAGGAGCAGTTCGGGGTTAGCTGAAAGCCGAATTCTGGGACAATTTGAGAAATCGTTTTAACGATTGGTAAAGCAAGGAAAACTGACAGTGTATGCTGAGAGAAATGAGTTCTCTGGATGATCGATTAGTCCAACTTCGGAGCTGAGATATGAAAGCTTCAATATTTTGAGCTTTTTTTTTGGTAAAAGCAATTGTACTTGCCGGAAAATCAGATTGTGTGCATCAATTTCAACATCAATTGATGCTCTGACAATCTCATTAAGAGTCTAATTGCAGGGCGACCTGAGCAGGGTGGTGAATCTTCAGAGATTGTAGAGAGTCTCTACAAGAAGTTCAATATATCCATCAACTAGGGTTTACAGCTAGAAAATGTTGGATATCTCTCTATAGGAGACGCTTTTCTGAGTTGTAAAGCTCAACACTTGGGCGCTTTAGTAGGGCAAACCTGCCTTTAGAAGGCCATGGCCGAGAGTTCAAAGTGAGAGGGACCCTGAAGGTTAAATTCATTTGAAGAAAAGTTTTACTTCAAGGTGAAGAAATAGTGCATTTTCTTCAAAGGCCCCTATATTTTAGCTCATTTTTTTGTTTAAGGCCTTCCAAAAGCCAAAATCCTCCAATTTAAAGGCAGAAAAGGACTATACCCTACAAGTACAACTTCTCCCGGACAGAGTGATCACCACACCGTGGGGATAAAGCACGTCAAGGGGCAAACTATACCATTTCAGGGGCAAAGTAGCTGCCGATCCCGATTGGAGCGTTTTTCGGAAATTCCACCGTATTTGGTGCGCTAGGCCAAATTAAGTAGCGGGAGGGCCTGGAACTTTTTTGGTCAGACATTAAAGTTGACTTTGAAAAGTTCAAATTTCTCTATGAGCTTGTTATTGGGCCTCATTAAGGCGATATAGGAGCAATTATTGACGAAATGGCAGGATTAGGGGAATCCGTGTTTGGAGAAGCTAGCAAATTGGATGGGGTATTCAATTATAGCATTTGAAAATTCAAAATGAAAAGTATTTTCATGGAGGAGGAGCTGTGGAATATTGTCACTGGGGTGGAATAATGGCCAGCTACAACTCCAGCCAATATTCGTGCATTTGACAAAAGGGCACAGAAGACCTTATCTTTGATAAATTTGCTGGTGAAGGACCATATAATTGCCCACGGGTCCTATTTTACACGAATAAAGGAGCTACGAGACCAGTTGGTAGCTATTGGAGAGCCAATAAGGGATGTTGAGCTAGTTCACACAACTATGAAATGGCTTATCCGAAAAATTTGAAATGTTTGCAAGTGGCATTGCTTTGAGGGAGAGGCTACCAACATTTGAGAATCTTCACGACATTATACTACAGGAGGAACAAAGGTGATCCAAGGGTGACTTCTAGCACTTAGATGCTTCTAGTCTCAACCCTTTCACTCTTGAACACATCTAGAATGAAGGTAGAATGGATTTCAAGCTCTCTCCTTGCAAATCACTCCCTAGTTTATGGGTTTTGGCAATCTTTCTCAACTTCAATTCACACTCAAAACATCAGAGAATCAGCCTTAATGTACTGTAATCAAGCTTTAAATCAGCTATATCATTGATCTAAACCAAGAACAAATCAATGGAGTAGAAACAATGCAAGAGAAAGCTTGAAAAATGCACTATTTTGACTAGTTTTGGGTGTATGAAGCATATAATGCACCAAACTGAATTTTCTTGCTCAGAATAGGTTATGTACGACCTAACATGTGTGGGAAGTACACCTGTAGCCCACATCAAGATTTGGTACAAATATAATGGTTCTAGCTATCCATTCAAACTTGCTACCTCAATATTAGCTAGTTTCCCAAAACTTGCCGATTTGGGTATAGTTTAGATCAATGTCTAAAAGCTCTTGTACTTGGATCTGATACCATGTGAAAGTACAACAAAAAGGACCAAGAATGGATCCAAATTAGATCCACAAGAGTGATTGGGTGCTATATTAGATTGACCTACCAGTCTACACAAGATTAGATAGCATTAGATTAAATCTACATCAAGAAATCTAACAAGAACAATCAAATATGATCAAAACTTTGCCTTGTTGGTTTCACACATGTGAAGACCTATCAGAGTACGGACTACCAGTAGAGAATGAAGTACACTAAGCTTAGAAACCAATAAAAGCATAAAATCACAAGACAAATGGAGAGATTACTCAAGAAATGCTCCAAAATTAAGAATTAGCTTGCTTGTTGATTATGACCAAATGAGGCTCTAAATATATACAAGAGCTGCTGCTGACTCAACTAATTTGGCACGTGTGAGAGTGCCTAGTCATCATAGGATCCACCAATAATCATCAATATGGCACATGGTCCAATATTCATAACTTATAGCCACCTCCCTTGATTTGAGACAATTTTTCTAATTTATAGGGACTTGTACAAATATCTACTACAAGTGGGATCTCACTACTTCTGATGTTTTCACACATGTGAGCAGTCCTACACACGTGTGAGATCACTCCTATCCATGTGAAATAGCTTTTCCTTCCAATAAAATGATGCCAAGTGACATATAGTTAGAAAACTAGATTTTGGCCATTTTAGCCACTAGATCTCAAATAAAATGATATGTACAATATATATGACTATTCTAAATGACAAGTGTATTTATTTCACACGTGGGAATAGGCTCCACACATGTCTAATGATGATATGTACTAGTCATTATGGTATTTACAAGATTTGATCAAGTTAGCTTTTGCCAATTTTAACAAAAGTATCACCAAAGTGTGAGCTTAATTTTCAACAGGACGAGTCGTCGATGTGTCGAGACGAATAGTTGAAGTAGGTCGAATTGTCGAAGGGTGGCTGTATAGTCGATGTTGGCTGAGTCGTCAGGACACTATCATCGATTTCTTTGTATTTCTGTAGACTGTTAGAAAACAAGTGTATTTCTACAGAGTGTGGGACTGGACAAGTATTTACAAACTGGTGAACGAATCTAGATTAGTAAATAGATAGGGATGGAGAGGACAAAGTGATTGTTGGAAGAAATCGAAATAGTCTTTCGATATAAATCAATTGTCGGGGCAGAAATTGTAGACTGCATCTGGTCCTTGCCCTTCAAATCGATAAACTGATCTTCAATGAAAGTCACATATCTGTTAGTGAAAACTTTGCAGGTTTTGATATTGTACAGTCTATACATTCCATCAGAAGTACAATAGCCAACAAAAATAGTTTTGAATGAATGCTCATCAAATTTCTTTCTGTTGTCCTTTGGGACATGAGCATAGGCGGTACATTTGAATACTCTGAAATGTTTCAATGAAGGCTTGTCGATTTTACTTCAAATTTGAGCTTATCAATTTGTGACTTTTAAATCTATATTAAAAAATTACAGAAACTTAATATCGACTTTTTAATAATACAATACAAGCTAGTGAAGATCATGCACATTTTACAAAATCAAAATATCAATTCATTGCACAAATTAATTTGCCACACTAACACCTCACCTATATTTTGCACAACATGATTATGATTATTACCAAATCCCATAACTCATAATCAAAACATAAACCCATTACATAAACTAACAAAAATTAGAAATCTTATCAATTTCTTAAAACATTAATTCACATATTTCAAAATCATTATATACACTAACTACACAAATAATCTATCTAGGCTCTTCAACAACTTATGGGCCAAAATGCTCAAAATATTTTTTCAACAACACTAAAATTTTTATACAAAGTCATATTCTTTTTTTGTACTTTGCAATTATTTGGAATTTCCTCCATGTTTTTGTATGAAATCTTCAACAAATATTTCTTGCTCACTGAAATTGCCTAGTGGATTCATTATTGTGTTTTTCGCTTCGTTTAATAGTTGATGATAGTCATTTGTTTTTATGTACTGTCTCAAGTAACTAGAATCGAAGGCCAGCCCCATACAATGATAGCCAAATTTCAAAATTTGATCCAGATTTTGCAATGCAAATGAGACGTGAACCAATCCCATCATTAGGCTAGAATTAATTAAAATATAATTGTGTTTCAAGAGCCTCAACAAATCATGACGTAGTTCCATAGTAGCCGAGAATTCAACTCAATTATCTTTCCATGTTGAAGGCATATGAGTTATCTTTAGGAAAAGGCACAACTGTGACATTATAGTATCCATTCATAGGATAAATTCTTGATGCACTACACACAAAAGATTAGTGATTGCTTGTGAGCCTCATCCTCCATTTGCATGAGGCAATATGGTGGAGGCCCACTAGTTGCTCCCAACATAAACTACTCTAAAAATAGATTCACATTTTCTATGTTCAAAACCATTTTTGTAACAACTAGTAGAAATGGTAAGCTCTAGCAAAACATATTATAATTTTTTCTCCATGAGACTCAATAAATACTTTGAACCATTCAAGCACTGATTTTAACCATTAGAAAAACTTAATAATTGTAGAAGGATTGAAAAAACTAGGACAAACTTAATTGACCAAGCAAAAATCTTGGAAGGTGTCACTAACAAACAGATAAAAAAAATATGTTTTCTCAAATATGTCTAAGAAGTAGAAGAAAGCTTAATTTGCCTGGGTCTTCAAAGCACTCGTTGGTGATGGAGGCAATCAAAGAAAATGCTACAATTCCACCAACCATAAGATAAAAGATGAAATAAAATAAAATAAATTTCAGCAGTCAGCTCTGCTTATTTCTTCGGGACCACACAATTATGAAACATTGCTTTGCAAAGAAGATTTTTTAGGAGAAGACTTTCTAAATCAAACTTGAATAAGTAGTACATTTTTGCTCAATAATTCAAACGTGATCTGAGAAATTGACCATCACTGTAAATTATGCTCACGCAGCAAGCCAGAAATATGACTTCTACTTAACAATCAATTCGCACTGCGCACTTCAGTCTAAAATGACTATTTACCATTGAAATCCATTGTAAAGAGTTGACATACACGTCATTTCTCTTCACAACGGAAATCCTTTGTCGCAACAACAAATTAGCAATGTAGACATAGCCCAAGGGCAAATTCCACAATTGTATATGGGATACTAATTCCTCAAGCTTGTCATATATAGTTGTCTTGCAATTATTCTTGAGTTCTAGACTATAGTTTTTGTTTAACATTTGTACATCTCCATAAACCAAGCTTAAGCATTGACTTCAATTAGTACTATGGCCATATTATGCCACCTCTTATTATCTTTTCACGTTGTAGGCCATTCTTGAGGAAGCATAGCGCAAGAGGGTCAGAGGTTCTTTTGAGAATTTCATTCAATCCCTCACGTCAATCAGATCTGAGATGTGGACCTTCAAAGAGGCTTTTAAAAGTGATCAATTGTCCAAGGCATAATGGGACGAACAAGAGACGAAGAATGTAGTTTGAGTGAATATGATCAAAATGTATCAAAATCAAGTTCGTCATTTGAAATCTAGAAGATCACCAATTGTGAAATCAAATTGTTCTCATTGCTCAATAAGTAGGTTTTAGGTCAAATGGAGACATCAAAAGATTAAAGTTAATCTTTACACAAGGCTCGCTACGTGTATCAATATAGAACATTTATGATCAAGAGGGGGCTTTCAGAAAGAAACAAAATCGTAGAAAGAATGGGATCAGGGAAACAAACTAGGAGAGGAGGACAAGGTACCACAATTACATAGATGCCTCATGCCCTGGAAGAACAAAAGAATGACATCATATTAACGATATATGATTACAACTATGGAGGATTGCCACTTCTGCCGACGTTAGATTTACTCACTCCTCGTGAATCACAACCTACCAATTGGCTTCAAGCAAATGTTGTGGCATCGACGTGTCCCTAAAAGAAAGAAAGAGGAAACTGTGAACCCCCATGAAGATGCCACTTCTGTCTAAGCCAAATCCTATGCACAAACTTGTTCTTGCTCCTTGTAGAGGGGGTGAACAACTTCAGCGAAGGTGGAACAAAAATTGTCCTTGAAACAATGGAGCACTAACCATTTCTGTAAAGAAATAGTGTTTAGCAAGGTGTAGGGTTTCGGGGGGGGGGGGGGGGGGGGGGGGGAGGTCCGGCTCTGAGGCCCTCCCGCCAGCAGAAGTCTTTGCGCCCTTGCTTTTTTTTTTTGAGGTAATTTTTTTTTACACGGACCTTCCGGGCGAAAGGTGTGTGTAAAATAAAGGAATTTTTTTTTGTGTGCATCTTCCGATGTCGAAAGGTGCCTATAAAAAAAATTTGTCATAAAATTTTTTGTCCCAAAGATTAAGTTATGTGAGTCACCACCATTTACTTTGTAAAAATTTGAAAACTGATTTTATGTGTGCATACGTTGAGTGCTCTCTTTTCTCTCTCTCTCTCTCTCTCTCTCTCTCTCTCTCTCTCTCTCTCTCTCAATAGATAGAAGGCCACATTGTCTCTCTTGTTTGTGGAACATTCTTGAACCTGCTTGTTGGCTCGTTTTAAGGTTTTTCCATTTCAATGGCAACCACAATAAGAAGTAATTGGTTTCGTTTCTTTTGGAGAATATGCCGTTATAGAAAACAACAGATTCCAATAGAAATCTAACGATTTCTGTTGAGAGCTGGAACTTGGAAACCAAACTGAAGGGCAGGTCGGCCGCAAAGGAAACAAAGCTATGCAGCGATGGAGACCTGATCGTGCCCACGATCTTCGCAGAATCCAGACTAAAATGTTCACTCTTTGGAATCTGATCAACTACTAGTGAAAAGAACCTATTCTTGATGTAAATCGTATTATTGCTTGTGATGCTTGCTTCAAAAAACTCAAAACTCTTTGTAGAATGCAGACTTCAATATTAACTCTCTGGAACATGATCAAGCAATAATGAAAAGAACTTGTTCTTGACGCCAATATTTCTTGTTACTCTTGCTTCAGAAACTCAAAACCGTTCGTAGAATCTAGACTTCAAGGTTCACTCTCTGGAATCTGATCAACTAATAATGAAAAGAACCTGTTCTTGACGTAAATCCTTAGTATTATTGCTTGTGTTGCTTCCAAAACTCCAAACAGAATCCTCTCTGAAACCTGAATAACTAATAATGAAAAAAGAAAAGAAACGTAACACTGTTTAGCTATAGAAAATGGATCGTGATAGATAGATGACAACGAAGAGCAGCATGTATTGACGATTGATTGTTGTTATTGGTAAGAAGTTTTATGTATGTTTCGAATGATGTGATTTGCTCATATTGGATTTTAAAAATTGGATCGTCTTTGTACTGTTCTTTCCAAATTGTAGCATCACAATCATTTTCTCTTAAACTTAGCAAAAAGCATTGCACAAAATTTGTTTGAATGTTGTTCGAGAGAATGATGATTAAATAGAAATGAAAGGAAGTTGAAAATGTCACGATTGACTTCATAAATAAATAAAAATTCAGGATCTATATAGTCTCTTGGTCCATTTGCTGGTCATTGTAGTCGTAAAAGATAAAATACTATGCATCTCGAGCTAAGAAGAAAATAACAGAAACTTGACAATTGAATTGACTATAATGATAATCTTTTTTAATTCGATATTTGCTTTGATTTATTAGTACTAATTGACATCGTCCATTTTACTTTGAACAATGTTCACGATCAGTATTCACAATATTCACGATCATCATTACCAACATTCACGATGAAAATCTCAGAATCTCAGATTCTCAAAATCTCAGTTTCTCAAAATCCCAGTTTCTCAGTTTCTTAGAATCTCAGTTTCTCAAAATCTCAATTTCTCAGTTTCTCAGAATCTCAGTTTCTCATAATCTCAATTTCTCAAAATCTCAGTTCCAGTTTCTCAATATTTTCAATTTCAACGATCACAAACCATCAATAAAGTAATCTTCATGACACATCTCTAAAAATTCGATCATTTCTTCATCCAATATGGAAGATCATTCCTGCAAAACAAGACAGAATCACAAAATCATAATTAGATAGAGATCAATTCTTATTGGTGAAAACTTATTGATGAATTATATATGTCACAAAACACAAAATCAATCACACACTCAATAATCTCACCTACAATCGATCGTGCATTTTGTTCTCTAATACAACATAATTAAAATTATTACCAAATTGCATAACTCATAACCAAAACATAAATCCATTTTATAAACTAAATAAAATTATTCTTCGAATACTTTAAGAAATCATATCATTTGCAAATCCAACTTTAGTTGCAGCAAAGGTTACACATCCCATTACTACATCTCAATTGGAAGAATCGTTGGAGCAATAATGTGGCATAGCACCTACAGCCACATGATTTATCAAAGGCAATATCCTAAGCCGGGGGGAAAGAGGAGGGAGCCTACAATTTGCTTAGTCTGAATATGTGGATTCCATGCATATTTTTCTATAAGGCTCTTTTTGAGAGACTCTAAACCATGAAGGCATATAATGACTAGAAAAAAGGCTTGACCCCATTGGAAAGATGTATTATCAATTAAAGTTTATGAAAAAGTCTAAGAAAAAAATCAATAGAACTTGGGAGAGGATTGTTACTCATGATTCCAACAAATTCAACAACCATTCATTCATGGCGAAGACATTAATATTCAATCTTAGACTCCTCATACATACATTCAACCTTTTCCTCCTCATTCAAGCTAGAAATTGAGGCGTCCGGATGTAAGACTCTCCTCTGACTTTCTGAAATGTAGGCATGACTTAAAGTTGAGCTGAAAGGGACAAAGAAAAACAGATTCAAGTGTTGTCGAAGTTGGTGAAATGATTGGAGAACGGGGATGTACTTTTATGTATATATATGCACAAGAAAGGGAAGGCCTATGGGGATGAGCTACATCTGATCGTGTGCTCATTATCCATTTGTATCTACATGAGAGAGTAATAGAACATCACATAGTCTCTCTTGACAAGTCAAGACCAAACCCTTTGAACCCTTCAATTTATAGCATAACAGGTTAAAATACAGCTGTATAAAGTCTTACAATACAGAGTACCAAAAGTGAAGCAAGTTTTAGAACACCCAGCTATTACCTGCCACCATCCCACAAAACAAAACAACACGAGGTAGTTAAGTGAGGAAGACAAGTGTCATAGCTGAGCATCAGTTGTCATCCATGTCCGAAACAAAATTCACTACTTTATCAGCTTGATTGCAATTACAAATATTTTGTCCAATCTTCCCTTTCATGCATTTCATAATAGCAATACATTCTGCTTTTTAACGAAACCGTATCAGGGTAGATGGCATATTGATCAATATAAGAGCAAAAAGAATGTATAAAGTTCACATATAAAATATACACACGTAAGAGCTATCTTGTAATACACAAATAAAAAGAGACATGATTTTGGCCAAGTGCTAGGTACTAGGGCAGATCCGTGCCATACTAGCCCCAAGGACATCCCATGCAAAACATTCTAGACATAATCGTTTGCATAGTTAGTTTCATGCGCACATACATGTTACGTTCTTCAATACTTATCAAATGTGGTATTGAGACAAACAAGTTTTAGCTTGGGCAGACAACTACAAGTAGTAAAGCTTAGAGACTTCATCGTGCATCGTCAATAGCCTTATCTATTTCTGATTTTCAAGAAGATAGCATACATAACAACGGTCCATCGTGCTACAAATGGTGGCCAACAATGATCATATAATACAAAAGCAGATGGCGGGAATGGTCCATCGCGATCCAACATGCGGTCATCATCGCATAATCATCACATATATTGATCATTACTTCAAGCAAATCCACAGTAGAAGACACAGAACACTGGCCACACAAATTCCGCTGGCCAGCGACCAATCAATTATGCAAACATGAATATTTTCTATGACTTTTCTAATGACTGTTCGCTATCAGAAGCCAAGGAAAATGCAAAGAGACGAATATTAGTCTGAAGTGACGTTCACAATAGCTCTCGAGCCAACGCCCACACGTATACGCTTCAAAACGTGTTTTTGGGAAGCAAGAATGTAGTATTGATCTATGATAATCACAGTATCATTCAGCTCCCTTCTTTTTCAGCAAAGCATGCAACCGAATAGCCATAGATGTAAATGATTATTCAAACAACCAGTTGATAGCTTTCTTGCCTTAGCTTGTAGTATCTTTCACCCGAATACTCTTCCAAGAATGCCTTCATAGGTCTCCTCTCATCCAAGCAGAGATGGCAGCAATAGAGAAGCAAACCACAAGAGCAAAAGCAAGAGAGAGGGAGAGAGAGAGGGAGAGTGAAACCTAGGGTTGTAGTGATCTTCCCTTTTATAGACATTCTAGTACCTCTTAGTGCACCAGGTGCTTGAAAATGCTCACTGTTAGATTGAATCCCTGTATTGTGCACTGATCATAGTCGTTCAATTAAAACCAAGTTTCCCACCAAAAGACTAGAAGTATTTTTTTAAAAGAACTTTTTTGTGAGGCCATGTTTCTAAGATTTAGCAAAGTAAGGCATTTTCATTGGTGTAGTATCATAAGGAAAAAGGATTTTTTTATATAACATTTCGAAAACCGAATGACATATAGTACCAATATAGTAGAGTTCATGAGAGTTCATGAGAGAGAGAGAGAGATTTTTTTATATAACATTTCGAAAACCGAATGACATATAGTACCAATATAGTAGAGTTCATGAGAGTTCATGAGAGAGAGAGAGAGAGAGAGAGAGAGAGAGAGAGAGAGAGAGAGAGAGAGAGAGAGAGAGAGAGAGAGAGAGAGAGAGAGAGAGAGAGAGAGAGAGAGAGATGGACATATAGAAGATCTTCTAAAGAGAAAGTTCAAAGAGCGAGATAGTGCGATCCTCGAGAAGCAATCCATAAATGATTCAGTGTGCATGTTTGCGGTTTCGTACTCCAATCAACGCTCCCAATGTAAGCTCAGCAAGTCAATTTGTCACTCTAACTTTGAATTAGTAACCTTCCCAAAGAGTGGCAGTGTGAACATTGAGACGATATGTCGGAGGTTGGGATCACGTTGCAAAAGCTTGAGGAAGCTTGGTCAATTCACTGGCTCATGATCACTCATTACAGTTAGTTTTCTTCTAAAAGCTTTCGGAGCAAGCTTTCATCTTGAGGCAGCAGTAGGTGGGTTTATGATCGTTGATCACGATTAGCTTTCTTATTAACAACCGAGCATGCAGATGAACTTGATCTACAATTTGCCTCTGGCATGGACTCATTGGACAACATCATTGAGGAGATTCGTGGATCTTCGACCTCCATTACGTTTGATCCCACAACTGACTATATGATGCTTTTCCACTCTCTGATCATTCGTCGTTTCCTCAAATCTGCCTAATTTTTTACCTATTTGGGAAGCTTACTAATTCAAAGTTAGAGTGACAAATTGACTTGTTGAGCTCAGATTGTGAGCGTTGATGAGTGGCAGTGTGAATGTTGAGACGATATGTTGTAGGTTTGGATCACGTTACAAAGGCTTGAGGAAGCTTGTCAGAGCAAGCTTTCATCTTGAGGCTGTTATAGGTGGGTTTATGATCGCTGATCACAGTTAGCTGTCTTACTAACAACCGAGCATGCAGATGAACTTGATATACAATTTGGCTCCGACATGGACTCACTGGACAACATCACTGAGGAGATTCGTGGATCTTCGACCTCTAGTCCATTTGATCCCACAACTGACTACATGATGCTCTTCCACTCTCTGATCATTCGTCGTTTCCTCAAATCTGTCTAATTGTTTATTGTACAGACTTCTTTCGGTAGTAAATTAAAACAAAAATTGAAACTTTTCTTGGTTTTTTTATGTGCTTGTATATGTTTGAATGTTGAAAAAAGAAAAATTTGAAACTACTCTTTACTCTTTGAAGATGAAACGATGTACTGCGTCAACATATAAATGATTCTCATATACAACCCATACCTTTCAGCCCAGCCGACGACCCCTACGATCAGCCACTGTGAGAGAGAGAGAGAGAGAGAGAGAGAGAGAGAGAGAGAGAGAGAGAGAGAGAGAGAGAGAGAGAGAGAGAGAGAGAGAGAACGCTCCATGTACTAGTATAAATACATTTTACATTTTGCTTTCATTAAATTATGCGTTTATTTTTTTCAAAACTTTTCCTTTTCCTTATAGATCATGCAAAACAATATAGCTTTTTTGCTTTTGCATGACTTCTTACTTATGCCTCGTGCAAACCAAAATAAGGATGAGTTTTGCAAAATTGGTTTTCCTTTTGCTTATGCCTCATGCAAACAATGCAAGACTCCATAATAATTTATAAATAGCAACACATGCAAATAAAGGTTATTGGCCTTGTTTAAGCCTAAAAATGTTTCGGTTATAACACACATGCATGCTAATTTGGTCCATAACAAAAGTTCAGTCCTTTAAAGTTTGGGCTCCCACAAGCAACATATCTTTAACGTTAACTTTTCGCATAACTCCATAACACAACTTTTCAAGGCAAGGCCAACAATTCCTCATACTCTTCGACTACCACGCTGATTGTGTGATCCACGCTGATGGGGATGAGAGGTGAATCATTGCCATCCTCTCTACTGCAATCGCCATCCTCTCTACCGCCATCGTATCATGAAAGACGAAATAAGGTGCTATGTATTCTTTTCAGAATAGTTAAAAAAACCCTCCGAACTGATTTCACGCGGAGGAACTTCACCTTCCACGGTCCTTCCGCCGAGGGCGGAAGGGCCGCGAAAGGGGACTCCCCAACCCCCTTTTGCTTCGCCCTTGGGTTACCCATGCTCATCCACCCATCACCTTGGTCCCTGGGCCTAGACAATAACCCCCTACCCGCTAAATTAAGCCTGCTCGTGACCGTCGCAGGCATCTGGTAGCATAGATTCTGTTCTTCGTCCCTTTTTTCTCCTCCGTCTTGCTTCAGCGCTTCCAGCGTGATGTATCTGCTTCCTTTTCGCCTTTTTTTCTAGATCCATCGCCAGATTGCTTGCTGCTTGCTTGTTCGGATTCTCTCAGGTCGAATGCTGCTGTCTTAATGATCTCTAGATTTGGCTGTGTAGGTTTTTGAGTGCGATCGGGTGATGTGTTGTTCTGCCTGCTGCTTTTTCGCCTTTTTTGCTTCTTCCACCTTTTCATGTCCATCTTGTCTACCTCATTAGCACCCTCAGAATCTTCGGAAGATTTTTTCAAGCCCTGTGTTGATGATAATGGAGCTTCAGCAAGTGAAGCGAGTTCCCTCAGTTTGCCAAAGAAATTCGGCGACGCGGAAGGGGCAGCGGAAGGAGGCTCTGGAGGCAGTCGCGCAGAGAAAACTGCTTCTGGTAGCCGAAAAACAAATTCCAAAGGAAAAGAGCCGGTGCTTAATCCCCTTGCCCAAGAGTTCATGCCTGGACAACCAGCAGCCTTCACAGGTACTAGTACTTGTTTGCGATAAATTAGGGTTTTTTGTTATCGTATTCCACGGAGATATAAGTTGGAAGTTATGCCAGTGGTCTTTCATTTTCTCCAACAAAAATGGTTATAGGATTGGGACAACGCCGTTTTCCACCTTTAACCATTCACATTTTCCTTTTCTGAAAGTACCTTTTCCTCGCACATCAACCTTCAATACACATAATTGAGTTCAAGAACATGTGTGACGAATCATTATACGTGGCATAGTTTCAGCCGATAGATAGATTCTTTGACTTTTAAATTTAACGTCCCAAACAAGAACAGTTTCACACTTTTGGAACTTTTTCTGGTCATCTTTGACCAAGATATTTGTACATTTTGGTGGATGTTTCAAACTCGAACTTGTACGTGTCTTCTGAGTACGTAGCAACTTATTTTTGAGGCCCATTTTGGGAATGGCACAACATTTCACAAGTTGGAGTTGCTATTGCTCAAATCAGGGCATTATTGTTGACCTGTTGTTTGCTGAAATTTTCAGACTCGCCTCTCGCCACATATTCCATCATGGTATGCCCTAAAGAGCTGCTTTGGTTCGAGAAAGGGCTGAAGAACATGGTTAACAACTTACATAATCGTTTTCCGCCTGGTTGACATAAGTGAACCTGTTTAACTAAATTTGAAGACTAGTTAGCATAGTCGGGTAGATAGCATGATGAAGATTTCTGGTAGTTGCAACGTTAGCTTCAGGCCAAAGATGCTGTATCTTCTTCTCCAGCAACAATCGTTTCTCATCATAGCACCCTGATTCAACCTTGTCAGCAATAAGTTGAGATAACTTTTCCACTTGTCATATCATTGGCCTATTTTGGCCACCATTACAAATGCATTGGCACATGGCCCCTTTTATCAACTAGTGGCCCCTTTTATCATATCACCAGTACAAGATATGTTGTTGGAACCTATTTGGGTCTTGTAGATAGGACTTGTTGGGATGTCCAATCAGATCGGCTTGGAGTAGATTAGTGCTAACCCTAAGAGATAGCATTTTGGAAGTTTCCCCTAAGGGCTTACAATACAACATAAGATAGTAACTCGCATGCATGACCCGAGTGATTTGATGCCTATTGTGGTTCTTTGTTTTCGTAGATTTGATTGATGGTCATTTGGTATTCCTAGTTGGTAGTTGCCTTGAGCTCAATCCTTTAGAGCTATTCATTTCACATACGATGGTTTTTGTGTCCCTAGCTCAAAATTCAAATATGATTCCTCCCTTATGCATGATGTCAATTGATGTTTTGATTTTATTGAGTTCTCTGTAGAGGCTCATCAACACTTCCTTGTAGGGGATCAACTACTCTTGTCTCTCTCTCATTGTTACCTACAAGAAATTAAGAAAGTCTCTCTCTCTCTCTCTCTCTCTCTCTCTCTCTCTCTCTCTCTCTCTCTCTCTCTCTCCTTGTTGCAGTTCCTATCTTCCCATCAAATCCTATTCTTGGTAATAGTGAATTTACTTTAGCTCTACCATTGACTCCAAATAATTCAGAAGCATTTTTGCCCCCATCCTTCATGATCTCCATTCTTCGTGCAGATCATGAAAGAATATTTCAGTACCATAGTTGCATTACTATTTCGCGAATCGCGATTTGCGAATTGCTGTTCTTTTTTTTGTCACACAAAAATTTGCAAAAAAAAATTAAATTCGTTGCAGGGAATCGCGATTGGCTACAGCTATGTTCAGTACCTTAACAACCATCAAGAAAAACTTGCTTCTCAGGAATCTATGTTTTTAGCCATGCAAACGCACCTTCAGAATCTAGATATGTCCTTTGAAGAACTCGAGAGGAACAACATCACACGGTTGTCCGATCATGGGTAGATGTACTGAAAGGTTCATCTCTTCCGTCATCTTCGTTAATCTCAGCCACTTTCACTGAAGGCCATCTGTGAGAACAAAAGGGTCTTAACGTTCGCATTCGTGGTATTCCAAATTCCCAAAACGTTATTGGGGAGGCTAAGATTTTCTTGGATGATAACCTTCAGCACCATACCAAAGGTATGGAAACTGCTTGGCGACCTAAGACGGATCCAGATACCCTTGTTATACGCTTCACTTCAATGTCTCATTGTCGTAAAGTGTTAGAGCAGAGATCGAAGTTGCACAACACCAAGATCTACTTGGACGAAGATCTCACTTTCATTCAGGTGCAAGAACTAAAAAAGGCAAGACATGAAGTTACAACAACTAGTAAACAACTTCTTTATCGTGATGGTATTATTCGATTTGTAAATCGTAAACCTATTGTAATCAATGAGAGTTTGAATTCTAAGAGGGAATTAGAGTTAGAGAAATGAAGAAATGCCCAGTTGAAATTGTAAATGGTCTTCGTACCATATATTCATGGCCATTAAATTTCTTCTTAGTTAGATAGTTGATTTAGTTAGTTTGCTTGACGACGTTGATCCGTCCTTGTTCCATCTTTCTGATGTATGTTTTTGTCTTATATGCCTTAGGGCATGGAAAAGACGTTAATGAATCTTCTTCTTTTGCTTCTCCCTGTTAGACGCCAGTCGTGTTCTAGCACAGTCCCGACACAACTGGTTACTAGGGGCCGAGGGCCATGGTGTTGGCCAGGGCCAGTAATCGGGATGGACACTAGGGGACTAATTGGGTCTGGTGTGTCACAAGCAGTGACCCGGTGTGATCGTCAGACAGGTTGTCAGTAGGCAGAGTTATGACCGCATGGACTCTAGTCGTCAGCAGCGGAGATGCCTCTCCCGGACGAGCAACTAGCCGACAGTTACTGTTAGTGTCATAGGTCCATGACGGGGCTTGGGGGTGGTGCCTCAACGTCACGGACTGATTGTGGGTAGTGGATTTCATGGAACCATGGGGACTGATTACACCCTGCACGGTAGCCAGGTGTCCTAGGCCCATAATAGCAACCAGAGAGACTTAAGAGGGGGGCACTTACGGTTGGGTGGATCATTCCTCACACCGGCCATTTGAGTTTGGAGAGCTTCTGGAGATGGGAGTGCAACATTTGGTATTAGAGCCTCGTTCTAGAGAGAGAATGCCCCGTTCTAGAGAGAGAAAGTGCAAAAAAAACTCTGATTTTGCAAGATTTTTAAAGGATTTGAGGGGGGGAAGTGAGGGAGATAGCAAAGAGGAGCAGTAGAGAACCTCCAATGCTGCTGCTCCAGCCCAAAAGATCGACTGATTTGCTGTTTGGGGGAGCGGAATTTTTTAAAAACGTTCTACAGGTCCATTGCTGCCTAGAAAGGGGAAAAAACAGCACTTCAGTTGCACATAATTTTTCTTACAGCCTACAGTTTTGGATTGCTCTGAGATTTTGATAGGTCATTGTGGGTACCGAATCGTTGCCCAGGAAGGCTCTAGCCCATGGAAAAATGTTCACAATCTTTGATGCTGCCAAAAAGTTAGATTTTGTTAGAAGTAATAAATGATAATGATAGTTTCTCATAGGTTACTTTGACCCAAAAGGTCGAGACTTGTGTAACCATGGGTTAGGTTTATTATTTAGACCATGTTAAGTCAGTTTTAGTTGAGTTGGACCCAATTTTGGTCCAGTAGTAATTCGTGGGTCCAAGTAAAGTCTAATTATGTTAAGGGACCCTATCTTGACTTTTGGGGGTGCCCTATAATTAGTAGTGGGTCTTGGAAGGTTCTAGAACTTAGAGTTTGGAAGAGTCTAGGCCCTTGGAAGGCCTATTTATATGTACTCTTTGTTCATTTGTAATTCATTCCCTTTCAAGCATTGCTACTACTTTCTCTCCTTGAGGGCGCCTAACCCTCTCCCGCTTCTTCTTCCTCCTCTTTTTCTTCTTCTTGTATATGGAGATTGAATGTTAGAAGGATCTTGGCACTTTGATTTCCTACATGGTATCAGAGCCATGGATCTTCTATGCTTGAATTAGGGCGCCCTACCAAAAGAGATCGTCTTCACTTAAGGATCACAAAAACTTAGCACCTTTGCTGATTTTTTGGAGTGAAGATCCGTTTTTTGACTCTTTTCCGTTTTGCAAGAGGGTGCCACACATCAAAGAAGATAACAGGATTTTGGGCGCCCAAAAATCAGGTTGTTGTTTGCTGATTTTTCAGGTTGCATGAAGGCGCCATTAATTATGTTCTTCGGGGCTTCTTTTAGGTCGCCCACATCCGTGTAGGTTTATCCTACTTCCGTTGGTCCGCTGCTGCCCTATTTTTCAGATTTGCTCCTTTGCAGGAGGGTGCCCATCTACAAGCAATTTCTATTCTTCTGATTTGGCTGAAAAATCAGCACCCTTGCTGATTTTACAAAGTGAACATTTGCTTCTTTTTGCTTGTTTCCAGGTGTGGAAGAAGGCGCTAATTTTTTTGTGATGATCCGATCACATTCCGAGGCTGAAAATTGGACAGCATATTACCATTTGTAGGGTGTTGCAACAGCCCTATCCGTGTGTGTATTGTTCACACTTTTTGGCAAGAAGAAGGGTTCCAAAAAAAGCTTTGTTGGAGGCTAACGTGATTCTTTGCTTGCTGGTTTTTGAGTTTGTAATGCAATTTCAGGCTGAAATTTTCAGCACACAAGGCTTGTAGGAGGGTGAGTTCCTACATCCATCTAATGTGTGGTTTCGACACATTCCGGTGCTGATTTGTCAGATTTGATACTTGCTGGTTTTTGTGTCTTTTAGGGCACATTTAGGGTTTGAAAAAGTTTATCTTCTTGGCTGGTTCTTATGGCAAGAAATTTGGGAGCAATTCGTACTTGTTCAGGTGAAGATATGTTGGATGGCACCAACTATTCTTTATGGAGTTGCAAGCTGAGATTTTGCATCGACGTGATGATCAAGATTTTATTGGTAACAAGATCTATCTTATATCATTTGAGATTTTGCAAGACCTCTAAAAGTGCTTGGGAAACACTTTTAAAGATGTACCGAATAAAGGATTCATCATCATGCTTTCTCCTCTCTAGTTCATCCTCTTTGAAGGTAGAAGGGCAAAGTCATGCAAAGTTTGATCATTGTCTTTCTACAAGTACAAGTTTGCATCGGAATGTTGGTATGGTAAAGCATTCTTCTTCTCTTGAGCCATTTGTTGCAAATGATGGATGCATTAGTGAAGAACTTTATGAGCAAGCTTCTCAAGATAATGTTTTGGAAAAGGCTGAAATCAAGCATTCTTTGAAGCCATTTTGTACTAATGAAGGAGGGGAAAAAATCATGTCAATTAGTACATTGGTTCAAAGTGGCGTGTTGCTAGACTATTTGGGTGTTCAAAGTGGCAAGCTGTTGGTTTTTTTCTTGAAGATGGTGGACACCAGATTTAGCCATAGTTTATTGATCATTGTCAGCCTATGTTACATTGTGAGCATCCTATTATGCATCGGGAACGGCTTGCGGAAGGTTTTTGGACAGCAAGGTCCACATTTGGAACACTTTGGACAGCAAAGTGTTGGTGATTTTGTGGCTGTTGGACAGCTTGCTACAGCCTCTTGTTGGTTGTCCGAGTCTTTGCGGGATAGCAAAGCATCGTTTTACCTTGGAGGAAACACACATGCCTAACCAAAATCAGTACCTTGTGCTGATTTTCATGTTTTGATGCTTACTTCTTATGATGATGGTGTTGTCTTACCTAGTGTTGGTGAGCATATCATTGATAGTAAGATTCGGGAGGATGTGATGGTAAAAGAGTATCATACTCTTCTTTATGTTTCTTGTGGTAAGAAGACTTATGGAATCATGTGGGAACCATTGATGGATTGCAAATCCATATTTCGGCATGTGGCTGGTTTTTTGGTTACCTACTTTGGATGGAGCATGCTTGTCTTCACTTTTCAACTTGATGCTACCGCACTTCGTATTCTACATCTCTTCTACATCGGACATGATTTGGGCTGAGATTTCGGCTACTTCGACTACTTCAAGCTGAAGTTTTTTTTTGGCGGCATTAAGCTTGGACAGCAAGCTACATCTTTTCTTTTTCAGCTACATGGAGTTTTGGGCAGCATGCAACACTTTGCATTTTTGTTGCAATTTTTCATACTTCATGTCATGTTATGTTTTTTACATTATCATTTAAGGAGGGTGTTAGAAGTAATAAATGATAATGATAGTTTCTCATAGGTTACTTTGACCCAAAAGGTCGAGACTTGTGTAACCATGGGTTAGGTTTATTATTTAGACCATGTTAAGTCAGTTTTAGTTGAGTTGGACCCAATTTTGGTCCAGTAGTAATTTGTGGGTAAAGTCTAATTATGTTAAGGGACCCTATCTTGACTTTTGGGAGTGCCCTATAATTAGTAGTGGGTTTTGGAAGGTTCTAGAACTTAGAGTTTGGAAGAGTCTAGGCCCTTGGAAGGCCTATTTATATGTACTCTTTGTTCATTTGTAATTCATTCCTTTCAAGCATTGCTACTACTTTCTCTCTCCTTGAGGGCGCCTAACCCTCTCCCGCTTCTTCTTCTTCCTCTTTTTCTTCTTCTTGTATATGGAGATTGAATGTTAGAAGGATCTTGGCACTTTGATTTCCTACAGATTTTGCACCATTTTTTGGGTTGTTGCAGTTGTACGTATCACAAATTTATTGTTTCTTGTCCATTTGACCTGAAATTTGACACGAAGAATCCTGATTGGAGGGCGATCTACCTCAGCTATACCTCTTGCCCATCTGCAAACAAAAAAACAGGCTATCCACCGCTGTTTACAGGCTGTTTTTTTTCACTTTTGGAAGAAAAAAAATTGTCTGTAAGGTGATTTTTGGCAAAGTTTTTGTAGGCAGGTCCATTACACCTGTCTACTGCCCCAGCGCATTGTTTTTTTTCAGGGAGTTATTTTTTCCTTGTAGTTTCTAGCTAGTAGCAGTACTTGAAAGAAAGGTGTGATTTCCTTTTTTTGTATAGTTTCCAATATTTTTCTTGTTTCGCTTTCCTGTCAAGTATGTTGTATTTTTGTACTTCTTGGTCATCATGGCTAATGATAGAGTAGATATCCCTACTAGTTCACCAGTTTCCCTTCAAGCTCCACCAACCAGTCCTGATCTTGCCCGTAATATCGATTAATCACGAATTATAATCTACGTGTTACCCATTAACACTAAGAAAGCACTTGTTTTTGACATAATCGAAGGGTAGAAACTAAGGGAGGGGGGGAAAAAACCCTAAAACCGTTGGTCGACAAAAAAAATAGGAAAAAAAAAGAAACCAAACATCACTTGTATTTTCCGACAAGTGTATGTTGGTTCATCTATGTGTCAATTCCAAACTATAGGGGATATTCCGCCCCATATAGACTGATTAGGCAACCTTCCCTCTGTATTCCAAGAGGTCGGCCTAATGCATGCAACAAAATGATAAACTTTCAAGTATTCACAAAGGTACTAACTTTTATACAATAAATAGCTCACTCCAAATGACTTCACAAAGTGCATTAGAAGTTGAGCAAGTTCTTTTAAATGTTAATGAAAGCGAAATTGAAATGACAACTCATAATCTTTGACTGTTTTAACGTAGAGAGTTTAGTTATTTTCACATTTCAGCATCATGTTAGAAACACAAGAAAAAGAAATTACAACCTTAAAGTGTACATTTAGTTATATAAGTTAGCTTAGACAAACCAAAGAACCAAAACTATACACGTGTTCATTCCTAAGAGCACGAGAACAAATGCTTTCTAGCAAGGACATATCTATGTATGGACAATTTAAATATAGATTTGCACTATGTATGGAAACATTCATCATACTAACCATAGTTGCAGCGAATCTCGATTCGCTGGGTCTGCGATTCGCGACCCAGAATCGCAAAAAAAAAAAAAAGATAATTTTTTATTTTTTGGAAAAATAGCTTATTGCTGAAATTTTTTTAGGGGATCAATGGTCAAACCAGCGTTTTGCCTCTCAGAAGTGCAGTAGATGAGGCACAAACAGATCTTATTTTCAGTAGCTATCCGGTTGTCATTTGCTCTGGTTTTCAGTAAATGTTAATGCTACAATTTGGACTATCAACTGTATGGATGATGATCACTTTTGCAATTGGTTCACTGGAGATGTGAGTGCAATGTACATACAGTTGGGGGCATAAATATTGGGCCCTTCTCGGCGCGCATTTGGACCCCATTTTTATCTACAGGGGGGCGGTGGCATTTTTATCTACAATGTCTATATAGCAAGAAGCTCTAGGGGGTTCGGGGGACAGTAGCCCCCCGGGAAATGGGGGGTTCCGCCCCCCGAGAAACGGGGGGTTCGGGGGGCGGTAGCCCCCTGGTGGGGGGTTTGGGGGGCAATGCCCCCCAACGGCGGGGTCCGGGGGCTGCCGGTAGACCCCGGCCCCGACGGTAAGGCCTCTTCATGATTTGGCCTTCCAACTCCCCGAGTGAAAACACACTTTTTGGTGTTTCGCACCCGAAACAGTCGGCAAACTACACAATCATAATCCCCTTGATCAGAGCTTTCATCTGATACCCATATTGCCTAAAAAAATTTCAAAAAAAAAAAAAAATCGATTCTACACGATTCTGGGAAAATCCCGAATCGCGATTCTGATCGCGATTCGGGAATCGTGCTGCAACTATGATACTAACTTAAATCCCTTTTTTTTTGTCCATTTTCCGAAATATTATATAAGAAAAACGAAATCAAACTACTAATGCACTTGAAAGAAAATTTCATCAAGTATTGCATCAAAAGTCCATGTGAAGTAAAGACTTAGCACTGTAGTCTTGATTCCTGGCTAACGGTTGAGGAAATCTCAGTCACGGTCAAGCAGATAAAAGTCCCAGCTCAGAAGAGATAACTTGCATAAAGTTGAGTTTATGCTAGAGGTCCTCAATCTCAGTCACGGTCAAGCAGATAAAGGTCCCAGCTCAGAAGAGATAACTTGCATAAAGTTGAGTTTATGCTAGAGGTCAATGGGAGGATGCCTTCTTGAAACAAAGTGTATTACATCTGTGCTTGAAGTCCATGAGGAGAGACGGCCCTTCTTTGTGTAGAAAATGTGTTGGAGGTCGGCACATAAACATGGGCCTCTTTTGATGTAAAAAGTGCTTTGCAGGTGCAACGATGGAGTGCCCTGGCAGGTCAGCGATGAGGAAAAACTCGCCCTCTCTTGGTATAGGTGGTGCGCTGCAGGTGCAGTCAGCAGCGATGGAGGTTCTGGTAGATAGGAAACGGCCTTCTCTGATCAACAATCAAGTGCCCTCTCTGGAGTTGGAAACTTCTTGCGGATCTGTAGGCTAGCAATGGAGGGTGGGAGGGACAGTTGGCAGTGAACTGGAGGCTATTTTAGCAACCAGCGATGGCCTGCTTGGCCCTTTGTAGCCAACGATGGTTGCAATCAACTCTCTCTATTGCAAGGCTTACCAGCTGCTCAGGAAGCTAGCCACACACAGCTAAGAAATGTTGATTTGTGGCTTGGTAAGGGAGCTGCAAGTTAGTAATGGACTCTTGATTGATACTGTTCTGCTAGAGGTATGGATTGCAAATGGGCCCTTCTACGGACAGGCAGTACGCTGCTTTGTGGGTAGGAATGCACTGAATTGTATTTCCTGAACTTGAATTGTTCTTCAGGTACAACGATGGAATGCTCTGGCAATTGAAGTGTGTGATTCCACAGGGAGAGTGATGGCCCAGGTAACTCATTTTGATTGCTCTTCAGAATCAGACACAGCAAGAGGAATGCTAAAATGTGCATGGATCAACTCCCATCATTAGATAGTAAGGAATGCTGGAGATGCAGTGATGTCAGCCATGTCTTGTATCTTTTATCTTGAGTGGTATCCTTCTGCTCATAAAGAAGGCAGTTAGACAGTGATGGATTTGATCAATGATCTTCCTTTCCGGCAGCAGAGCAGTGATGCATGTCTTTTTCTTTTCTTTGGCTTGGAATGATCTTCCTATATTGGAAATGCTTTGGCAGTTGGAAATACGCTTCTCAGTGGACAAGAACCCTTCTGAGTTGGATCTATAGACAAAAAGTGTATCTTTTTTGGTGCCAGACCTGAACTGAATCTGCAGGTAGAAAATGTGCCAAGTCTCATGCTGAAAATGCACCTTCCCATGTAGTTAGAAGTGCCCTGGATCCTCTCACAAAGATGCTTCGGATCCTCTGCTGGAGAATACGATTCAAGATCAGCTAGCAGCAAAACTTGAATGTCAGGTCGAAACTTGCCTCCCTGTGGCCAGGAATGAGCTGCTCTGTAGGCTAGAGATTCGTTATCGGAGGCCAGAGCTGCACTGGATTTGCAGCTGTCAAAATGATTGTTTGATAGCACGTTTGAAAGCACCATTCAATGGCAACCAGAAATGTGCTTCAATAGCAAGTGCTATACGATGATCCTCTGCTGAATATGCACTTCACCGTGGCTCAACAATGGTCCCTTTATGGCATCAGATACCTCCAAATACCTCCAATATATGGGCTTGACTTTGCTTCATGTTCTAGCAGAATGGCTCCTCCCGTCATGACGATAGCAACATAACTAGTTACAGCATTGGCAATCACTCATAAACTAGTTTCACAAAGTACTAGTTCAAACAGCCTTGGGATCTTTTCTGCTCACAATCTCTGTTTCCCACAAAGTAAGGTTGATCACACCAAGATGGTTTTATTTAAAGAGGCTATTCCCCAAACAGCATTGCAACCCTTACCTCACCAAAACACCTTGCTTTTAGCATAGCTATTAACATACATGACAGTCCCTTATCAAACATGGTCTTCATAAAGATAGTCTCTACATTACAATGTCAATCGCAAACCATTCACGCACGGTTGCATGCAAGTCACAGTGATGTCATCAATATTCCGTCGACAAGATAATGACAAACCCACAAAGAAAAAAACAAACAGGAATCAAAGCAATGAAAGGAATGTCATTAAATGCCAAGAATGATGTCGAAGAGTATGAAGATGAATATTGTTACATAAGATACTTTGGTGAAGAGGATAAGGGTTCCAAGAAAGGCAAGATTCCTGAGTCAAAGATTGCTTCCTATTAACTTCTAAAAAGGCCACGTGTAAAAAAAGAAGAATATTCAGACCATAAAGTCCCTCAACAACCTTTCGATCAATATGACACAAGCATCATGACAAAATGAAAGGCAAGAAGTAGACTTCATTACCAAAGTGAAGAGTTTGACTTTGGAGCTGAAACTATCGAGCACATAACGAATGGGGAAAAGTAGCTGTGTGCAGACTTCAGCAGCTATCATCGGGACCCATGGGGAAATTTTACGATTACCGAAGCAACTATCCAAACTTGAAAATGCTCGACAAAAACCTTCTGGAAGAGGCAAATCGGTAATTTTTATGGATGCAACATTATAGTACCCAATAAAATTTCACGGGCACCAAAATAACTACAAAGTTAGAAATCGATGGGATGGCTATTAGAATTTGATGGTACCATCAAAAATCAACGATAAGAGCGGTCTTTCACCCATAGGCTCGAATGGCATGGCACTTTCAAAATTGGGCAAAATTTCAAATAGAAATCCAGACAAGACTCAAAGGGAACTCCAAAAAGAAAGATGGAATCCATTGTAATTTATCGGGAAAAGCACTAAACGGCTCGTCGACAAAGAGACACAAAAACTAGCAGGCACCTAAAACGATTTGTTCATGGAATCAACCGAAATTTTTCATGAAAGATGAGCAAACTTCAAGCGGAAACTTCAACACAACTTCAAATGAAATTTGAGTAAGAGGAGGCATCCTATTTGCATAAGAAACACTATAAGGAAGTGCATGAGTAGGGGAGTGAGATCAATTAGTATCCATGTGAGTGAGAGAAATGAGGAGCATCCTTTTGGGTGTGTTTGTGAAAAAATCATGTGGTGTAAGAGAGGAGAATGAGCAATCCCAGGAAAATATGATTTTTGTGAAAGAGATTGTCTTTTGAGAGGAAATATTTTCTTGGTAAGATGGATTGTCTATCCAGATGCAGCAGGCTTTGAAATCCAAGCCAACACTTACTTTACCAAAACGAGCCTACAATGAATCTCCCCTCACAGCGGAACAAAAGGAAAAGGCCAAGAAAGAAGGACTGTGTTTTTTCTGCCTTGGCAAGCATCTGTTCAACGATTGTCCTCGGCGCATGGGCAAGAAACTTCATACTCTACAGCCGTGCCAGGAAGGGGACAAGGATGAGGATATGTTGGATGATTTACTAGATAGTAGTGAGGACGACACTAAGCATGTCATGAACATTTCGGTGCGGAAGATTGTTCCAGATGCACTAGTTTGTTTCCTTTCCACCAGGGCACGAGACGTGTATCAGTTTCCGGATAGCGAGCTGATACGGATGAGGGGGAAGCTGGAAGGTCGAGATGTTTTTGTATTATTTGACACTGGCTCCTCACATAATATTATCAACTCTCGTGTGGTGAAGAAGCTTAACCTGGTTACTGTGCCGTCTGATTACCGGTATACAGTTGAGATGCTGATCCAGCAAGCCAGCTGGAATGATCCATCCGAGTTGAGTTTAAACATTTGTTGATTGATAGCATGCCAGAGGGGTTGCTGCCTAGTCGGAACGTGGAGCATCGTATTGAGCTCGTTCCAAGGGCAAGCCCGGTATGTCGGCCTCCTTATAGAATGAGCTTGAAAGAGGAGGAAGTACGGAAGATGTTGGAGGAATACCTTAGTTTGGGGTATGTCCGTCCTAGTTATTTACCTCGGTATGTGCAGGTATGCTAGAATCTAGAGAGCTACACGAGACAAGACACTGTTTATCTTGGTACTCTCAGACTACATGTTTATTGAGTACAATTGGCATTTCCATTTCGTCTCCCGAAGGGGAGTCACTTCTATATCCGACGATTTTCTTGTAGATCATATGTTAGAGAGTTTGGTCGAACCCTTCACGAGTCTCGAATTGCTACTTCTTCTATATCCATGTCCCCTTTTGAAAATTGAAGTTGTAAATATTTATTGTAAGAAAAAATGGCTTGGTTACTAACTAGCCTGTGGTGATTTTGTAAATGGATTCAAATATTAGGTTCACTAGCTTGACATGACGTGCTTATATTTGGCATAGGGTAAGTGTGTTATGTAGAGTTTGCCAAGCTAACTTCTTGAAATGTAAGAGCTGAACCGTCAAAGGGAGACTTGGAAAGGGATCTTTCTAAGAAGTGATGAAGATTAAATGTTGGAGGAGCCGGGTGTAGTTGCAAAGAATCGTTTCTAGTCAAAATTTTTGAAAAAAACTAAATCAAAAATCTTTTCATTTATTTATTTTGTTGGAGAAAATGGTTCCCATATGTTAGTGGGCTGTTATAGTTTTTTTGTTTTGTGTAATCATATGTCACAAGCAATTTACAAGTGATAAGAATTTTCACAAATTTAGGTGATAGTCATAATTCTAGCCATCTCCCATTTGTATCTCTATTTTGTATTATTAGTAACATGATTTTTTTGATTACCTAGAACCTTTAAAAGCATGCTTTGTTCCAGAAAAATATTACTATTAACTTTAAGCTTTTAACATAATTATCTCGATTACCTAAGACCTTAAAAAGCATGATTGTTCCAAAAGAATCACCAACTTTTTAAGTTCTTGTTTTTTCACTTTATTTGACTGTTTTGAATTTGATCGAATCCATTTGAATCAATCTGAATCTTAATTCGAATTGTTTGTGGGTATGGAACCAAGCTTTTGGCAAGTAAGTGTAGAAGGTGGGAGCAATAGGGCATGGGAGCTGGTTGAGCTAGGAGGTAATTTTGATGGCCAGAAACAAAATGATTTCCAAGATGCATATTGAGATTATAGTCACAATTCAAATTCCGTTCGAAGAAAGGGCTTGTAACATGCATGATGCTTGGACTCTAGAGCCCTCCAAAACTGTTTTGCAAACTAAACATGACATGACTAATTTTAATATACCAAAGTCTTTGAAATGTAGTGAATTTCTATAATGAATGTTTAAATCAGATGTAGGTTTTGTGTGATGGCAAGAAAATTGTCCCTACCTATTGAAGCTCTATAGAGACATTTTTTGATTATTAGAAATAATTTATTACACCAAGTGTGTTGCTTAAAATTGCTTCATGTAAGAAGTGATAAGGTCTACATTCAATATTTCACCAACAGTTAACTATCCAATATGTCATCAAAGTTGCTTCATTGCAATGATGTTACCACAGACAATGTTCATAGATGATGTTGGGCAATGAAGTAGATGGTTATCGATTTAAAATGCCAAGTTATTGCCATTGATTTAAGGAACTCAATTCTAATTCAAAACTCTTGGACCACCTTGTTAGCATTTATTTGTTATGATCCTCATTTAATTTTTCTAGCTACTTCTGTCCTTCAAAAGAAAATGAATAGGCGTTTCACAACGAAGCTTCGGTTCCTAGTGACAAAAGTGTTCGCTAACAATGAAACTACAAGAATTTAATTACTTTATTTAAACTGGGTGTACAAGCAATCACAGCTTTGCCTTATGCCCTAGCGTGCTTTGCTTAGATTCTACTTTTGATAATTGAAAGCAAATGCATTGGTAGGCATGTTGGTTTAATTTGAGAATTGTCATACTACTAATCTTCATTTGCATGGGATGCTTTTCTCATCTATTTTGTCTTGAATCAGGCCAAAATGCAGCGCAACTCAATTTTAAAGCATTGCCCATACAATCTGTTGTCTCTACAAAGGTTTGCACTACTGTTGCTATAATATTTTTTTGTTGATTCTGTGTGACATATTAGGTTAGATTTGAGAATCCGGATTCTTTCGAAACCTACTTAGCAACTTATGCTTGGGTATTGATGAGACATAGGCAATGATGTTTGGCTAAGATTTTTTGTTTATTGAATTTTATATTATTGTTTTGATTTAGATCCTTTGACTTTTTGGGTTGCTCGTATATTGTTTCTAAACTTTACCTTATGACATCACTGACTTCTCTATATAAATTTGTGAAATTGGATATATTCTAATTTCACAAATAGATATAGGTTAGATTTGAGGACGTGTTGTTAGTTTTACATTCTAAAATTTGTTGAAATATTATGCAACTTCACCTTAAGGTCATTTGCACTAGTTTTCATTTCTTGTTGAAATTTGATGCTATTGTTGATTTGTAGAGAAGTCAAGAAGTGATAAGAAAAAGGTTTCAAAATCCAAATAGTAATTTTGGTTCATACTATAGTTCTATTTTGAAGTGCTTCATAAGATTTTTAATCTCAAGAATGTAATATGAATGCAATTGCTCTTTTTTTAGTTTCTCAATTTTGTGTACATCCTATTTGAACTTATTGTTAGTTTATCAATACGGTGACGTGCTTTGGTTGTCCACTCCATCAAGTACTTTCCTCAAGTTTTTAGAGGAGGAATATGAGCATGATGTTGTCTATTATTGGCTGTCTCAGCAAACTGTTATAGTTTTTGTTCGTTGCCAGGCTAGCCTACAAGCAACAATTGTTAAGTTTTGACTTGTACGTGGCATGAACTAGAAAAAATGTATGAGGGCATTTAAGCTCATTATTTTTACTATACAAGCATACAAAATGTAGTTCTTATTGAGAAGTGCCCATTTTGACTTTGGACCGCTAGTTTTTCAATAGTTGCATCTATTGTGCGTATGCTTGCAATTGTTTTTCTTAGGTGTTTATAGATTGGCTACAATTAACTTGTGGGGTTTTGGAATCAAGCACGTGGTGCTTACTTGAACGAGTCTCTCTAACAAGCTAGTATAATCAACTTGGTCATGTAGAGTACCTAAAGATTCTAAATATGGTTCTTAAAGTGTTATCGATTCATTCCTTGTTCATTAACATCAATATCCGAAATGCTTTTTTTTTTTCTCTTTTTTGTGTTTGCTTTTTTTTGTTGTTGCAATAGTTCAATATCCTTTTCTAATGTGGAATGCTTTTCATTGTGGTCAAACTATCTAACAATCAAGAAATTGCATTGTTTGGTAGGGCCTATTAATGAATTGATTTTGACCTAGACGAATAGTTTGCAAAGAGCCTCAATTGATCGGTAGATGTGGTATGACTCACAACCAAACTAGGCATCTTGTTCAAATAAGTTGGGGGTGTGACATCACTATAGCTTGGCGTGCCTCCAAGTTAGTAGTTGGAAATGTGGGATAAGAATAACTTTCTCACACCTAGCTATTAGATACATGCAGATTGGACCATAGGTGGCCTTGTGATCACCAAGGCATGATGGAGCATGTGGGTGATTGTTAGTTAGTATACACTACACTTTTCATTTAGGGCAAGGTTCAAAGTTCAATTAGTTCTCATTCTTCATAAACTGGCTAGTTTGTTTTCGTAAGATTTAGAGGACATGCTTCTTACATTTGGCATAAAAGGTCTTTGTGGGACTCTTGAGGTTGAACGTAAGTGATCCAATCACTTGTTATCATAGTGGTTGTGTGGAGTTGCACGTCCATCGATTTTCTTGTATTGTTTATTTGAAGAGTGTAGTAGAAGGACAAAGATGGATCATGGGTGGGGCTAGTCAACATGGATAGATACTCACCTTTGGACTAGTGATTACATGAAAAGGAATGTAGTAGCAAACACCAACACCAACATATTTGTATATTGTGTATGGATGGATTAGTGCAGTGAGCTAGTCGTGATTTTCCCTTTTGATGATCATTGTATGGCACTTGAAGGTGAAAGAGAGCAGAACTGGAGCAATTGACACCATTACTAGGCAAGATTACCACAAAAATAGTTTTCTCTCTAGTATTATTACGAGGTTTTTAGTATTATGATCACCACAATAGACCATGCAAGGTCACATGGAAAAATGGATTGGTCCTAAGCAAGGAGCCGACCTTGATATGAATTTTTGACAGAGTGTTAAAAAGAATACACTTTCAGCATCCTACATGTGCTTCTTATGGAAAAACCTCTCCATATTACTAGGGAAGACTTCTCCTTCCCTAATCAGCAAGTAGCATGTGTCATGCTACATCTTGGCCCCATAAAAGTCACACCGAAGTATGTATATGAAGAAAGCATCTCTAATGGGTGGTTGCCTAATCTAAAGGGCTATCTGTGCAAAAAGACCATGATTGTGATCTTCAATATATTGACCTCTAACCCCTATCCCAACAAAAGTGCAGGTTGGTTTCCAAGGGGGGCTTGAACTGGAGATCAAAGAAACTTTGGATGGCAAGCTAACCAACCAAGCCAAGCCTTGGATCTTTATCCCAACAAATTGGGCATTTAAATAAGAAGGGATCCTCTACCTTAGATAGAGAACATAACTGGTTCAAGAGAATCCGGATTCTTTCGAAACCCAGTTAGCAACCTATGCTTGGGTACTGATGAGACATAAGCAATGCTATTTGGCTAAGATTTTTTGTTTATTGAATTTTTTATTGTTGTTTTGACTTAGATCCTTTGACTTTTTGAGTTGCTCGTACATGCATAAGCAATAAAAAATGAATTCACTATAGATAGTAAGGGCCCCTATAATAGCATGGAGGCATGGCCAAACTGTCATTAAAGGGAATTAAATAAACATTAATTCCTAACACTCCCCCTTAATATTTACTTTGTTATCTATTACTCCTAGAAGTTCTCTAAACTTTTGAAATTTTTCTTTGCCAAGTCCTTTGGTAAAGATATCCGTAACTTGCTCTTCCGTAGGGCAGTTTGATGAATAGTGGTGTCTCATCAAGAGGAAGGATAATCAAGTAGTAGCTGAGGGCATACTTGCAGGGTGTACAAACTTCAGGCTCGGGTGGTGGATCATCATGCAAGTGTTGCAGATATTGGATCAGTGAGTAAGTTATGGCACGAGAGGTTTGGACATCTGAATTACAAAAGTCTACAAGTTGAGGAAATATAACATGGTTACAGGTTTACCTCAAGTTGTTTCTGATCACGCTGCCCTCCTTAGGCACAGCAGCAGCTCGCTGCAAAGGGGAGGAGCGGGGCTGCTGCTGCCCCCTTGTTCGCTGCTGAAAAACGAGGGGAGAGAGGGGGGGCTGCTGCTGCCTCCCTTGTTCTCCATGGATGGGAGAGAGAGAGAGAGAGAGAGAGAGAGAGAGAGAGAGAGAGAGAGCGAGCGAGCGCGAGAGAGAAAGAGATGTATTAACGTCTTTTCCATGCCAAAAGGCATATAAGACCAAGGAAGTACATATCAAGTGTGTTTCGCCAAGACGGATCAATGCCATCAGTCTAAAACTAAAACTACTAACTAAAAGTACTATCTAAAAACCTATGAGGAGATAAATGGTTCAGGAGAATTATGGTACTATGGCCAATTACAAAAGAACTGAAAACTCCTCATTTCTCTAACTCTCCTACTACAGTCTCCACTACCTCTTTAACTTTGTTTTCTGCGAAACATATTTTCTGTCTCTGTAAATGAGATGTTTTCCCAAATCTTTTGCTTTCTGGCGGGCCTGTTTTCGTTCTTGTACTTGTACGAAAGTTAGGTTTTCATCCAAGAAAATGCGAGTATCTTTTGACTTGGCTCGGCAATGGAGAGCATCTCTCCTATGGGTTAATGATGAGAAGCGGATAACTAATGTTTCTGCATCTTTCTTGGTGCGCCAGGCCTTGTCCAGGCCAGCATCGTTGTGTTGGAGCGTATCTGTCAAAATTTTTTCGGCTTCCTCAATTGCATCTTGTGTACTGGGGATTCCACGCACTCGAACGTTGAGAGCTTTTTGTTCACGGAGTCGACTTTCGGTGAATGTAGCAGCTATAAAGGAAACGAGAGTATGTTCACCTTGACCCTTGAGAACATCAATCCACGATTTCAACTTTCGCTTTTAGTATTTTGACCTGTTCTTGGAGCTGAGCAACCGTCGTCTGAAGGATCAATATCTCCCGTAGGCAGCCTAAGCCGTATTCCCATCCTGGAGTTGGGGCAGGTGTTTGGGCTGTTAGAGCAGCAAATGCATTGGGTTGAGGAGAGAGAGAATAGGGATCAAGTGTTGTAGGTACAACTGCTAGATTGGAACTGAGATTGTCGATGTCTGTAGTAGGTGCACTAGAGACCTCAGCAGGGATAGGAGCGGCAGCAGGTTGCTCAGCAACCTGCACCGCAGCTCTGCCTGCTGCATCAAATCTGCTCCCCCCACACTTAGAACGAGCCATTAGAGCAGCAGCACAATGGAAAAGCTGTAGCAGTGCTCGCTAGCACGCCATTGCTGGGGCCGCGCGGGAGCAAGGCACCAGGCGCATGCGAGAGAGAGAGAAAGAAAGAAAGAAAGAAAACTTTATTAATGTCTTTTCCATGCCAAAAGGCATATAAGACTAGTAAATGTCAAGTATGTGGTAACCATGGGAGCGTATGAAACGTCTCCAAAACAGTAACAAAAATAGCAAATCTAAAGCTAAAGCTATGAACTGAAATAGATGTGATGCTATAAGACACACGTGGGAGCATGTATATTGCTAAAAGTCATGAGTGAGGTATGACGCTATCATCTAGTCCGGTCCTGCTGATGCTGATGCTATAAAAGGATGTAATACGGCCCGCGTTATGAAGGGCAACTGGTGGTCTCTGACGTCGTCTGGGAGGATGAAGAGGTCTCCTCGTGATAGGTAGAGTAGCTCGTGCCGCAACATGCGTATGTGTGGGACGCTGTCTCTGATCTCCGTGGGCAAGTAGGTCATCATCATCATCATCGTCACCGTCATCAAATACTCGTCCTCTCCTCCCGGAGAAGAAAGAAGTGATCTGAGGCTGAGAAACATGATTTTGCTGGGCTGTCTGATACAAATCCTGTCGTAGTATAAACATCTCTCGTATCATGAGTGCAGCGCATCGGGTGTCCTCGGGAGCTACGAGTGATCGTAAGGTGACAGGTGTGTCACGGAACAAACAGTGGTATCTCCCTCTGATCTCGTAATATACCGGCCACCTAGAGAGAGAGAGAGAGAGAGAGAGAGAGAGAGAGAGAGAGAGAGAGAGAGAGAGTGAGTATTGATTTCAATATTTCAGTTATTTATGTTTTGAAACTTTTGTATTGCTACAACACTATCTCATGTTCATCTTAAGCTTTTGAAAATTACTGGCAACCTAGATTTTTCTGTACAATCGGTAACTAAGTTGTATGTATTTGTAAGATGAATGTGTTGACTTAATAAATGAGACAGTATGTTTTATTGTAACAGCAACAAAAAGATGGAGTGTCGTTGCAATTACAGCACTTCACTGGGGACAAAAGCTGTGGTGGCACGAAGTATGAGAGTGTGATGCAAAAGGAAGATGCTAGAAACAACCAGGATGCTAACTCTTTTCAACTTTGTCAACATCCAGGAGAAGATTCAGCAGCCTGGCAGATGGTTCAGGCTGATCAAGGAAGAATGGGGGTGGTACGGCCTTCAAAAGGGGAAAGTGACTCACGATCTTCACAACATTCGTCAATAGGCCTTTCCAGTGGGTCAAGGAGAGGCCATAGTTGGAATGCAAATCACTTGTTAAACTTTCAATATAATCCTATTGCACGTCCTCCATCACGAGCTGCTCCTGCTAGAAGACAACAGAAAAACCAGCCTTATAACAAGGAGCATTTTCTGCAAGCTAACTTCAGGTTCTTAGTGTCTGATTTAGGTGATTATGTGATAAATGCAAGTGATCCTGATAAGATGTTGCACTGGGAGGATGTTGCGGCTGTTGAGTGTTCCACTTCAAAGGGAAATTATTGTCCCATTTGCCTTGAAAACCCACCGATTTGTTCTCAAATCACTTCCTGTGGACATATATTTTGTTTTCCCTGCATACTTCGCTACTTCATGGTAGGGGAAGAGGTAAGTCAAGGGGATCTCTGGAAGAAATGCCCAGTCTGTGTCTCAATGATAAACTGTAAAGAATTGAGGTCTGTTTTCCTCGATAGAGTCCAGGAGTATGAAACTGGAGAAAACATCAGTTTTGCACTGTTAATGAGGGCAAAAGGATCTATCATTCCACTTCAGAAGAGTGAATCCGTTTTTGGGTCATTTCCACATAGTAAGAGTGGCCGTTGTCATACGTATTCCAAGTTTACACTCACATCTGACATGGAAGAGATAACAAACAGGGCTATTGCTGAACTTACCTCTAGGGCTGAGAGAGCGCAATCTTCTGGTGGTGAGGATCTGGACCAAATACCATATATCTTTGCAGCAATAGATCAACTCAAAGAAAGACAGGCCGCCTGGACAGAACATCGTGCTGCTGAATTTTTGTCCAGTAGCCCTCCAGTAAGGCAAAGAATAATGGCTCAGGCCAGAAAAAGTCTCACAAAATTGCCTACAGCAGGTGAAAAAGTTGATGTAACATCTTTCAGTAGTGATGGATTTTTATTAGGAAGAGCTAAAGCGCCTGATGTGGTAGCTGAAACTCAGGCGGCAATGACAAATTTAAAGGAAAAAGCAGCTTGGGTTTATGAAAATGCATTTTCAGATGAAGAAGATGCAACTGCTTTTGGTGCAAGACTTGAGAATAAAACTGGTAAGGGACCGGAAAAGGAGGAGCTGCCAACACTGGAGTTAGATGATGTTCCTGCTGAATGGGAGCAGCTTGTTGGAACCTCCCCTAAGAATGATCAGGCCTTGCCAAACACTGATGATACTGAGAAAAAAGAGAAAGATACAAAAAAGGATAAAGGGGAGAAGGAATTGTATACCTTCTATCAGGTCATAAGATTTGCCAAAGCCCAAGCCTTACTGCCTTACCTATGTTGTTTTGTTGCATTTTCTGATTGCATAAGCAAAGATTATCCGAGTTCAAGGACAGTTTGTTCTGGTCTTGTATGAAAGGGAAATTTAGATGCTGAAAACCATTCTCTTTTGCTAGGACCATGTCTGCTGTGTCAGTCTTGTAAGTCAGTTGTAGGATTTTTGGTAAATATTTGCAGGATATTCTGTTGTTACAAGATTAATTTATGAGGCAAGTATGTGAGTGATTCCAAACTTTTAAGTTTATTAATAGCTGACCTTTTAGAGCAACTTTCAAAAGAGTCACATGAATGAAAATTGTAACTTCCTAATTTGTACGTGTATGGTTTTAGCCATTTTGGCCAGTGGAACAAAGCTTAGGATGACGCCAATGACATTCACATATTGAAAGTTGTGCTCCATTATTCGTGTTTGGCTTAGACCCATCTAGAAATTGAACTTGTTCCAATCTTAATATTGCTTGGTATTCTTGCAGTCATGTGATGGACAATTGATCATCCTTCACCCGCTGAACATGAAATGTCTTCTGCAACATTATGGGGATTATGATTCCTTGCCTTCAAGGTGTTGTATTTTGACTATCAATTTAGCTTCATAGTCGTTTTTCTGACAGAACATTTTGTGCTCCACAGGGGTGCTTGTCTGACACTATTTGTACATTTTCTAAATAGATCATAGAATTTTCATGCTCTTTTGTTGATTCCTCTTTGTTTTTGTGTGAGCTGGACTCCTTACCTTTTCAAACAGTATGACGGATATGCCAATCCTAGCTTGTTGAAGTCATCGACCCCCTTGTGCCTCTAATAATTGACTTGGATTACAGTTTCTGCTCCATTGCTGTTTGGCACAGATATCACTAACAAAATTAAGAAGTGAGGAGAATTTGAAGGGGCATAGGCTAGGAGCTATAGTTAAAGGAAAAGGCAATTAGAATCGATAAGGAAAGTAGCTGAGCTTGTCTTGTATTTACAGCCTTAAAACAGTTTCTCTCTGGCTTTCTGCTTGTCCCTATCTGCCATCCACAATGCTAATGCTCATGTTTCGCAATTTTTTGAAAAGAAACGAAGTACTAGTCACTGCTAGATGATGCACGTAGGGTTCTTATGACGGGTCTTCCGATTTTGTGCACGATTTTCTTTTGAAATTTGTCTCTCTCTTAATGTTTGTAAGATTTGTCTTGTTGCTGTGGTTTCTTTCCATTTTGAATGGCAATTTGTTTGGAAGGATTTTGCTTTTTATTTTGTGTAGATTTTTCTTTCTAGCGTGATAAGATTTCTAAAGTGCTACAAGTTATTGGATTAAAACGTGAGTGTTGCTGCAGTAACATATTTGTCTCTTCAGACTTGAAGGTAAGATACTTGAAATGGAGACCATTAGCCAGTCAGAGTCAATGAGGAGGCGCTATCGTTACCTCAGCCATTTCCCACTAACTACTACAATCCAGGTGGTTTTCATTCCCATGCAAAGTTTCATTACCGTGTATTATTTATTGTACTGCTAGTTTTGACCTTTTTTTGTGTTCTGAACATGTTGACCTATTGTAGCCAGGCCAGCTTTTACATTTTATGAAGCTAACAGTTATGTTCATCGAAGGCTTGTCCATGCTCATTATTCTCTAAATTTGTAGCTTTGTGAGATAGACCTCAGTAATCTCCTTCCGAAGGACGCGTTTATAACTTTCACAGAAGAACTCCATAGTCGAGAATCGAAGCGCTGGCATCGACAGAAGCAGGTAAATGATTGGGTTTTGCCAGCTTGCTTTAAACATATTTTTTAACTATGTTTCAGCTGCTGCAACGTGAATATCTTTCATTTATGGAGTGCCTGTTATTATCAACCTTTAAAAAGTAAGTGACCCATAACACAAAAGGGGAGAAGTCAAAGAATGAAAGGGTTCCTTGGTTCGGGAGGCCAGAGGTCGACCCATAATGTAATAATAGTAAATGGAGAACTCGAGGAAGGAAAGGTTTCCTAGGTTTGGGAGGTCAGAGATCCTCATGCAGCTGGGTGCCTGAATCCTAGAAAGTGTGCATGCCTTTCTTTCAGTAGAGGAAATAAATGAGTATCTGGCTTCCTTGACATGTCCAAACCCCAAAACATGCTTTCAAAAGTGAAAGAAGCCTTGTCCATCATATCACCAAGAATTTGACTTTGCATGTGCCAGACTCCATCCTTGTAATAAAATAGACCTGACAGGTATATAATTTAGAGGCTCTTGTGTAGCCAGGTGGCCTACTCCTAGAAGTATACATGCCTTTAAGAAAAGGAAATGGATGGGTATCTTTCTTCCTAAATATTCACAACTTCCAAAGGTGCCTTCAAAGTAGCTCAAGGAAACTTTCTCCATCATATAAATCAAATTTGAGTTTTTTATTCGCAGAATTTTATCTATGTAGTGAATGAATCAGACCTGGCATATACATGATTCCAGAATCCATGCATAGCCAAATATAGACATTTACAAACTTAGTCCTGTCTGGACATGTGCATGATTACATGGATGCATGTGGGTGGCCAAATATAACTTAATTGTCTAGCACTGAACATTTGTGCCCTAAGCAGACTGCTATAGCTTTGCATAATAAAAAAATACGTTTTTTTACAAAGGATTTAATTCATATAAAATACAGCTAATTAACTGAAAAACACAAATATCGTTCCGACCAGGAACGTTCCGGAACGTTTGGAACGGAATGTTCCGACCCATTTTGGTCGGAACGGGCTTCTAAGGTACTATACTGTATTACCAATAATGTGTAGGTTTATTAACATGATTTAACATCCCAAATTCTAATTCTTCAAAACTTGATGTTTTTCCAAGAAAATATAGCAGCTTTTATTTCAAAAAAAGCAGCCCAACTCAAAATTTTCAGAATTGATTTGCATATCGATTCAATTTTTTTTAATTTGAATTTGCTGCTGACTATGCTTAGGAGGGACCTGCAGCCAAACGGTCTCCCCACCTCAGGCCCCTTCCCAACACCTATTGTGGCCTTTCAGGTCCAGGCCCATAGACTACAGGACTGTGGCACATATGTTCCACGGCCTTAACCTGCCCTTTGCCATTGCTGACATCACCCTATTCATAGACATGATGGTTAGTGTTGCAGCTTGCAATGCTAGTTATAGGACCTTCGGTATGGAGGAGTACTGCACCTCACACAGGTTCAGGGGTGCCTCTAGCAGTAGTTCAGCTGCTCTATTATGGAAAGTATTAGGTCGATCATCAACCTCCCCACATGCTTTTTCGAGCTATAGATGCCTTGTAGAAGAGTGGAGCTACTATTGGAATGGTTAGACTAAGTTGCTAAGTTAGGAGTTCAACTTCATTGAGGTGCTGATGGTACATGTGGTATCATAGCCGACTGGTCTGTCGGTGATGCTAGCCTTCTCTTTGCCCTCGGATAGGAGGCACTGATGCGAAGAGCTGACCCGTCTCTTGGTGATGCTAGCCTTTCGTTGAACCTTTTCTTTGTAACTTTGTCTGGTTTTTTATTTTTTATACATGCCTGTTTTTCCATCCTTGACCAAAGCGAACTGCTCGTCTTAGGTGATCTGATCTAAGCTTTGGGGAGGGGAAAACTCATTTAGATGATGACTGTAAAGAAAGGATAATTGAACTAAACTAGTTGGGCACAGTTGCAAAAGGTGGAACATAAGTCTTGAGAATTCAAACAACCACGTTCTAGTTTTTCTATCATGGTGGAAAACCTAGAGGAATCTAGGGCCTTTGCTGAAGTGGAAGAGCAATACCAGGAGTCCTTCTCCAGGACTCACGACAAGCTCTTTGATGCAAAATCAAACAATGTTTGACAAGTGCCATATCAGCAGTTCTGGCCCAAGTTCAAAATGAAAACGTATGAGAAAAGCAAAGAGTACAAGAGGTTTTGTAGGCAATAAGCGATTGGACTTGGCTAGGGAGTTTTGAGAAGGCATGATGCATCTTGAAGCCAGATTTGGTTGCTAGGAACCGATTAGAGGAAATGGGGTGGGACCTACTCAAAGAACACCCAAGTCACCACTTAGAGTGGGAGACAGATCATGCAATAGGAAGATCTGACCTCCTACAACCTTCAAGGGAGATTGTGATGTGTCACAGTCGAAGATTGATTCTTTCAAATGGACCATTTCTTCCAACTCATGCGAACTCCTGAAGAAGAAAAAGTTTTCGTGGCTCTTGCATACTTTGTATGGCCTCATTGGTATCACGTGCCTTAAGTGCAATATTGGAATTGGGATGACCTTAAGCAAGTGTTTCATGAAGAGTTCATTCTTCATGACATAGCACTTAAGCTGAAAACAGAGTTGTTAGAGCACAAACAAACTGTTTTGAACATAGTTAGACGAGTTCCGACAGATTATTGGGGTTATTATAGAAGTGTCTGAGGCAGATAAACAGACTATCTACTTGAGCACATGTTCCCTTGGACCAGACAGCCAATCGATGGTTACAAGTAATATCTCCCAAATCCCAACCATAGTCACCTTTGGACAAATACCCAACCGTCCTGGGGTTTTTGGTACCGGTTCCGATACACTTGGATCTAGAGGCAAGCCATCTGCCAATGGTAAGGATGGAGGGAGTCTGAGGGTGCAGTAGGCCTCTTTTGATAGTACTAGTGAGGGTTCCATTTTCTCTTCATGAACAAGTTCTCAGACTAGGATTTTTTTATGTTTTTATAGTCATCAGTATTGTCCATACATCGGACCTATCGAACAGTAGTGGCTCACAATATACGAGCCACTGAACTTCGTATTATACGTGTTATCTACTTTGCTATTGATGAATATTTCATTGTCTTATGTTTTTAAAGTGTTTGTATGGTGGTGTGTTTTTTAGGGCTAAGTTTTTATTAACGCATGTGAATGCTGTCTACGAAATGTTTATATCGCGTGGTGTTCTTTTAGGGTTTTAGGGTATAGGATTTATCTAATTATACAACCACCCGCCCCCCCAATTTTTTTTTTTCTATTTGGACATCTCTCTCTCTACCTATGTCTGTTCTGCCTATGCTTCTCTATGTTAGTCTGCCAATCAATGTCTTATCTGTCCAAGCCTATGCCAATTCGCCTCAATATCTCTATCAGCCTTCCTATGTGTTTGCCTTCTATCTGCCAAATCGTGCTAATGAAAACTGTTTATTAAGGCTATTTGAATGATGTAGTAGGCAAAAGATGATGTAGTTAATGAAGGCTATTTTTTTTTCAAAGGCTGCCCTATGCCCATCCCTATTCTAAAACAAAATTACAAGAAAAAAAGAGCTTTTTGAAAACAAAAAACTCTGGTTTCTATGCATGACGATGACAGTTTCAAATACAACATGAATCGCTTTACAAATATAAAATGCATGGAAACAAAGGCATTGTTATAATTTTTTTGATCCTTGATGTCAAATGGAGCTTAAGTAGGGGCATCCAATTTCATGATGCCAGATACGAGAATGATGACTGTAAGAACATCAAAGTGCCATGTTGAACTCTTATTTGAATGTTTTGCAGGAGCAGGAGCAGAGGATGAAAGAAGAAAAAGCTGCAGCAGCAGAGTTAAGAGCAAGAAATTTTGTTTTTCCAGATTCTATGAGAAAACTTGCTTCAACATCAACATCTGAAGATGAGAACGTTCCTATCAACAATGATTTTCCAGGTAAAGATTTGGTAGCTTTCCTTGTGTAAAAGATTCTAGTACCTGTGATAGTACTGTTGGATGCACATTACAATGGATATACTGAAAATTACTGCAAGCAGGTATTTCGGGAGATGCTGAAAACCTAGGAGCAAGTCCCCCTATGGAGGGTAGGAAACTCTTCTCTAATGTGGCTAGGCTTGGCTTTGCTGCTGGATACGATGCACCGGAACTTGGTGTAGCCAATCTTGTTGCTTCATCTCCCTCTGCCCCCTCTTCTTTGTGGGGGCCTGTTTCAAATTCAGGTGGTGGACATGGGATTCAACAAACAAGTTCTATAGGAGCATCTGGTAATTCTGTGTCCTTTAATTAACTTAGAAACACATTCGAAGATTTTGATAACAAAGCTTATGGGAATTTTGCTGTTTGATGTGAAGTTCTAGCTCACCTATCATCTTGTCACCAATTATGAGGTACCATTCTCTGTTAGATCTCAGCAGATCATAGTTGTGACTAATTAGTTGATTGATCAATATGGTTCCAGGTCTACCTCCAACCATTAAAAATGATAAGGTCTTGTCATAAGCTATAGTAGGTTGTGTTAATAGGTCTTGCAATAATTAGCATCCTCCACATCAAATTACGAGTATTTCTTGGGTAACTGCTGAACATAACAGCTAACTATTGGTTCGAGTCCTAGGTTGGAGAGAACCTTTAAACTGAACATGGACATGTGCTTGCCATGTGTGGGCTACTAGCTTGAAATAGATCGAAGGTATCCATGTTGTACTTGGCTGCAGTGTATGTATGGGATTGCCACTAAGAATCAAGCCTACCTTTACTTTAGGAGGGCTTTTGTTGGATACCTTGAAGGTGAAGCTGTGCATTAGTCTTTGCCATGCACATGGCTGGAGTAAGTTGGGCTTGTGTGACACTTGGACGTATCTCTGCCATGTGCATAGCTGGCTCCTCTTAGGCGGAGGGGTCTCTGGTGGTATGTGCAATTAGCATCTTGTATTCTCAATCTAGGGTCAGTTATCATGGTAATAACTCGAGGCATGGGGATAGATCAGAATTGGTTGCATTGTTGGTTCTACCAGAATGTTTGTTTTGGTGCTGTCGGGTGTGACAATATGCTAAACAGTCTATCAATTTCAAACTTCTCAAATTAAGGGATGCACTCATGTGCTTCTGCAATGACTCGATCACTGAAATGCTCTTGAAAATATGCTCCTATGTCACTTCAACATGCCAAGCACTTGAAAAAAGTTGGGCAAAGGATAATATTTGAAGCAACAAATTAGACTTTTTTAAGACATACAACTTAGGTTGAGAGTTAGTCAACAAACAGATTGTTTCAAACTTGCTCTGTGCCACTAGCACCAATGCTAACCCAACACTAGGTTCCTATGGCTACCCAATTTCCGACAGCTCTGATTCCCGCGCCGCCACTTGGAATCATGTAGTTTTGGATAAAGGAAGTTTGGGAAGCAATAAAATCTAGAGAGAAAAAACTTCTAGAGAGAATGAGTGTTTCCAAAACTAGGCAATGCACTATTGTGAGGGGAAGGACCATTCATTCCAGAATTGGTTGTCAATATGCATGTCGTGGCTTATGGCTCTGAGTGTACCTGGCATGGGTGTAATCTGTTTCAAGCTCTGGGAACAGGCTCTAGTTTGTTGGCTAAGTTGGATAGCTTGCTTGGATGGAAGTTGCCTGTTAAGTCTGGGGTGCTGCCAGATTGACTCCTAGTGCTTGTGACAAAGCTCTGAGTTGGTTAATTCTTTTGGGATGGCTGTCTTGCAGATCCGATGTATGTTGACATGTTGATTGCTTTGGAAGAGTAAGTTGACGAACGTGGGAAGCTAGGTAATGGAACAGCCAAGAAGCAAGGTTACGGAAAAAGATATAGGTTGGTCATAGTGCTACAAGAAAATGGATAGGCTCATCATTTGGTTGGCTGGTAGAACGCTTGTACTATGCGTCAAGGTGCTGGACAATCAATACCTTGTCAGTTTGGGCCTGTAACGGACCACACAGAGGTTGATATGTCAATATGCTTCTCAGCCTATTGTGGGGATATTGTAAGCACAGTCGACGCTCAATAGGTTGCGGGTTATACATGCCTCATGGGCTTGGCCGGTCACGGAGCTAATCAGTCAACGTGCTTCCCATACCCGTTTTGGGTGCAAGCTCCAGCAGGTGCTAGTGCGTTAGTGTGCTGCTGAGCCAATGTCAAGATGAGTGCAGAGCGCGAGCTGTATGGGATGCTCGGGCATGAGTGCCAGTGGTATGGGACACTAGGGTGGTATGGGTTACTTGAGCTCTAATTGGGAAACTAAGTCACGTTTAAGCACAGCTAGCATTACGGTGAGGATGTTGGATGTTGATCGTTGAACCTACTTCCCTTGTATTAGTCAACAATTACCAAGAAGTTGTTTTTTGTTTTTCCAAATATGTTCTGAATGCAAGTGTCTTGAACACAACATTCTGAATGCTGGGTGTTAAGAACTTTCACAAGGTCAATCTATGGTGCAGGTGCCTATCTATCATAAAGCACAAATGTTGGATGGCTAATCAATATTATTTGTCAATATTTACTGTCTCTGTTTCATTTTCTGAAATGCCAGAATTGTGCACTCAATGGTGCTGTGCCTGGGGTAAGAAATGTGAGTTTGTGCTTGCAGGAGAGAGCAGCAAGTCATCAATGTCTTTTGCAGACGTGATACAACTGAAAGCGGCAGAATCTCAGCAACGTAATGGAGATGGGCAGGTGGTTGCAAGGAAGGGGAAAAAATCTTCAAAATTAATAATGTCAACTGCTGGAGGAAGGCGTTACTAGTTTTACAATCACATTGCAAATTAAGAGTTCAACTACAATATGGTGTGTAAGTCGAGCTTAAAATGGGAAATATTGTAGGAATGCACTGTGTATTACTCTCTGCACTGCAGGTTGAAGTATGTTGAAAGTCATGTCATCTGTATTTCGAATTTTGACACAGCTCTGGGGATTTGTCTTGAGGAAGGGTAGATGGTGTTAATCATGCATCATGAGATCAATTCTTTGATTGAATGAAGAGCAGAATAAAGTTCTAGAGGAAGCGTAAAGGATGAAGGTTAAGTTTGTTCTCATTCAATTTTAGTTTACTCCTTTATTGCTACATATTAGATGCAATTATGTGGAAAAATGGTCATTTAGAAAATATCAGAATGTTGCTTTGACTGCAAGCTAGGGTGTATGCTATTGTGTCAGTATATGATAACCCGAAGCTCCAGTGTTTGTAGGCAGATGAAATGTGCCAAAATTGAAAGTACTCATTGCACTAGGCTATGCAGGTGGTAGCTTTGGCAGGCTGATGATTTCCAACAAATGATGATAATCAACAGTTTTTACCACTTTGTTTCACATTATCTTCAGTGTCATGCCAAAGGTCTGTACATGCTATGCTTCCTGGAGAGCTAAACGTTTGGTTTACCAAAAAACTGGACTGAAAACTGGATTCTATGTTTTTAGTAAAGTACATTGCAGATTCAAGCGAAAAAGTTGAGAAACATTTGATTATTTTGAACTTTTTGAAATGTTGTCCTCACATGTCACATGTTAGTTGGTGATTTGGTCAATTCGAATGTTCAAGGCCACCTTAAGTTCTTACAACTGTAAATTCTGGCTATTATGCTTACATCTTTACTTATGCAGTCAAGTGGAGCTGTGACTCTTTGGCACTTATAATATTTACTGTAGATAGATGCATGTATTCCTCCAATTAAGCTCTCTAACTTGGCACTCTTAAATTGATGTACACATTCGCTTTCACAGTTGCTTCAAGTAGAGCTTCAGCTTCTGTCACGTGTAAAATCAAATATTGGTCAATGTACATATTCTTTGAAGATTCAGCTACAGACACTTGCACTTGTATCTGGGTGCAATTAAGCAATGTTCATCTTGGCTTGGTAACAATGTAAACTGCATACAAGAAAATCTAAAGAGGAGTCTAAAGACAACAAAACTTTCAAGAGCATAATCCTTTTTCATCTCTTAAACTAAAAAACATTACTGATGAAAACATTCTGCAACAAATAATCTTCTGTAAGCCATTGCTTGGAATGAGGTAATGGCCATTGCCACGGCTACACTTTTGTGGCATCTTCATTGATGCTATCTGCACCGAGAATAAGAATGCCAATATGCCATTGCTACTTTTGATCCTACAGCTGAATATATATAAAAGCATTGCATCCCACTATTATCATTAAATTTCATACATAAGTCTTCACAAGTCCTATCAGGTTACGAATTGGTTGGAGATACTTGAAAGTTGGAAATGGCGAGAAAATGATTAGTGAGGAGTTAGGTGTAATAATTAACACAAAAGCAATTGTGGAGTTCTCAATTTATGAATAGAAGATCAGAATTCATGGTCTTTCTAATTCTTACTATAAATGTAGGAAACTAGGACACCATCTCTCATCTTGTTTGTTTCAACAAGGTGCTCTTAAGGTGTACAAGAACAAAATTATGCATGCGTAGCAAAAGATTAGGTGTAATCTTAAGAAAAAAGCAAGTGTGAAATTCTCAATTATGAACACAATAGATACATGACATCTAATGGGTATTCTAAGGAAGAATCTAAGAAAGTGGATAGTTTGGAGATGCTCTAAATTGGAATATAGATATAGACACTACTATAACTTAGTTACAAGTGTGAAAAATTGTCAAAATCTGTCTTGGACATTTTTGTGTTTCTAGTTTGTGAGAAAATATCACGTGTGTGGAGCATGTTCTCACATGTAAAAAAAGTAAAAATAGTTTAGTCATGTTGACTTTAGGGGTATCATAAAGATTTTGTATCAAGCATTTTGGTTGAACCTTGATAGGGCCAAATTGGCATAGAGGTCAAAATGGTCAAATCCACATGTAAAGTTTCAATTTGGCCAAAAGTAGATTGTGATGCAAATTAGAGGTGGTTAGGCTTGTGACACATGTGTAGATGTAATTTGATGAGTGATCAAGTCAATGTGTTGGCAAAAGTCAAAGGGTCCAATCATAAGTGAGAGATTTGTTGGAAGGGTCCAATCAAAAGTTAGAGATGATGAATCACACATCCAATAGGATTAGAGAGGCTATGTTTAAGGGGTCCAATATGAATTAAGCTTGGATCTCCATGAGTTTCTATATGTACTTTCATTCCCTTCATTAATGTATGAGAGATCTAGGAGTTTTTTGAGTCAATTTGGAGATTTGCCAATTTTGCTTGTATTGTCTTCTCCCTCTAGATGAGTCCAAAAGTGGTATTTTCTCTCTCTACCCGAGGAGAGGAGCTTGTTGGGACTTAGTTTATTTGATGAAGTCTTCCACACGTGTGAAACACCTGTTGGTAATGAATGAATGCATGTAGAATGGTCTTTTTGCCTTAGATCTTGTCATTGATTTTGGATTTCAATCAATAGGTGATCTATAGTGCATGAGCCAAGCTTAGGAGATTAATTTCACACATTAGGACATTTCCACGTGTGAATTTTCACATGGTATCAAAGGCTACCTAAGCTTTTGATGCATCTATCATCCATAGTTTCAAAAATTTCATGAAAATCAAGATCTAGAGAGTGTTGATTGCATCTCCCATGCTATCTCAAGCAAACTTGGATCAAGAGGGTTCATTATCATAATGACTGAATCATTTTAGGTATTCTACGGAATTCCCTGCTCAGGCACATGTGAAGTATAGCCAAGTTCATTTGGAAAGTTCTCTTCCAAGTTGGATCCAAATTTGGTGCTAGATAACTTGTTTGAAAGCTAGTTTTGTCTAGTTTTTGTAGCAATTTGTTTCAATCCATTTGGTGAGCCAATAAAAAGTTATAAGCTTTTGAAGAGGGTCAGGTAGGGCCTATGTGGACACATTTGGTTTGATCATATCTTGCTAGTTTGACCAAAAAATCCAATAAGAGGCTTGCCAATGTCATCTATTTGAGATCTAGTCATCATTTTGAGGTCATAGCCACATTGTTTCTTACAATTCCATTGTATTAGAGTGATTTGTGGATTCCTTGAGTGTTTCACACGTGCCAAAAATAGTTTGACCCAAAATTTGCCTATACTCCATCAATTGATGAGAGGTTGATCCAGTTTGAGAGAGATTGGTAGAGCTAGTGAGATCCATCTCACATTTTGTTGCAAGATCTTGCATAGAAGTTGGTTGTATACCTTTCAAGTATCCTATAGTGAGAGAGAAGCAATATTTATTGTCTCATTACAAGGAGTCTTCACGACTTTTGATGGCATTCATGGGTTCCTACCTATTGGAATCTAGTGAAAGACTATCTACCTCAACTATTCTATTTGGAAGGTTAGAATGGAATCAATCTTGATACTCCAAGATGTGATGGACATTGTACTTGGGATTGAGGAGGAGCCTCAAGTCCTTCAAGAATTACAAAAATACAAGAAGAGAGCTAGGATGTCTCTCCATTATATCAAGATGAATGTTTCCAATGAAGTGTTGAGAGAGATTGGCTCATGTACCACATCCAAGGAGGCTTGAGACACATTGAAATCCATCTACGAGGCAAGGAACACATCAAGGTTGCTTACACTAAGGAGTCAAAATTTTCAAAGCTTCCAAAGGAGTGATGAGAGTGCCCCAAATTATGTTTTGAGAGTCAAAGATCTTCATAGAGAGCTTGCTTGCATAGGAGACAACCTCAATTCAAAGGAGCTAGTGCAAGTGATCCTAAATGGATTAAAAGAAGAGTTTGACAACCTTGTACAATCTTATGCAATCAAGGAGGAGCTTCCAAGCTTGGAGGCACTACAAGGAGTTCTCATTTCCGAAGAGCATAGGCAAGAGAACAAGCAATTGAGGATCAACCAACTTTCCTTGAAGAATGATGGAGTGGTTAAGGCATACTTCACAAAGGACAAGCCAAGAGGAAGGGGCAAAGAGCTATATCAACATTTCAAGAAGGAAAAGTCAAAGGAGGAGAGTGACGAAAATTCATCAAACACATCAACAAGTTGCAAATCCAACAAAAAGTGCTTCTTTTGTGGTAAGAAGGGGCATTTTGCTTCTAATTGTTTCAAGAAGAAAGAGTTTCTCAAGCAAGACAATCTAACCAAAGAGAGTGAATGTGAGATAGAAGGGAGTTATGAAGAAGTTTCTCTTATGATGTCTATGAACTCCTCTTCGAATTTTGAAGTTGAAAATTCATGGTGGATAGATAGTGGATCTAGTTCTCACATGACTAGTTCAAGAATATCTTTCACTTCTCTTGCACCTTACAATGGTTCTAAAATGTTCATTCTCTTTCCTATTGATGGTGAATGCAAGATAAAAGGAATTTGTAGTGTACCAATTTGTGTTGATTCCACTATGATTCTCAAAGATGTACTTTATGTGCCTAATCTCACTATGAATGTCATTAGTGCTGGCAAGATGCTAGATGATGTTTTCCAAGTTGATTTGGAAAAAATGCTTGCTTAGTTAAAAGGGGGTGCATTGGTAAGGGCTTCTTTGAGTTGATTGAACGCGACACGTTGTTCATCAATCCATTTCGGGACAACAACTACTTTGTAGATTAATCGTGCTTTATTAGTGAAGTAAAAAATCAAGCACTAATAGTAGTTGGCGTGGCCAAGGAAAGAATACACTTCGCAGATGGTACGTGGTTCCGGTAGATTTTGAATGATCAGGATCTTTTCTGGTTCAGTTACGATGCCATTTTTGGAAATGATATGTCCTAACACAATACCGTGGGTTACCTTGATCTGGCATTTTTCAGGGTTCAAGAGGAGGCCAAAATAAAATAGAGAGATAGTCTCAAACATTGAGAGCTTGATAGCTTAATCTCAAAAGTGTTGTGTACATGGCAAATACCTCTCCTTTTATAGCAAGGAGGGTCTTCCATAAGTATTCACTAACTTATGGGATTAATTTAAAACTAGCCATTCTAGAACTCCTAACTTAGGACTTTAAAAGTTTCTAGCCTGAAACTTAAGATAACTTAAGACAAATATTTCTAAGCTTGAGTTTCTTAAGTCTAAGTTCTAATCCTAAGTTTAAGTTATTTTATTATTTTAAGCTTCTACCCATGGTCTTACAAAACACCTGCCATAGTAGAAGTTTATTGGCAAATACTCATACATGGGCTTACAAAACACATGCCACGGAGTTTTATTTCTTTTTTCTTTTTATATTTTCTCTGTGTTTGCACAGTTGGTAACAATGATTTCTTTCCAGACTAAGTGTTGAATGTTTGAAGCCTTACCAATTTGGTGTGATAGGAATCGATGTGCTTTTGCTCCTCCGATGCTTGGCTTAGTAGACATATTTCCTAACTTTCCAAAAAGCTTTTCATCTTTCGTATTTTGACATGTCCCTTATGCAATCCTGCTTTTGATAAAACACTTAGAATATGCTTTGCATAGGAACACAGATCATGCTACACAGTAACACAGACAGAAAACACTCTCCTCAGCAAGCTCACATAGCAACTATATTTCTCAAAATGAAATTACACTGTACATATAGTTGTTCACTCAGGCAACCCATGCATGACCCAGGTTGCCATTGGCGAGACGCGTGTCCCGTCGACTTGCCTCGTGGCGAGGCCAACTGATCCTTATCCACTGATAGGACCCATAGTACAGTAACACAGTGATTCTAACTTTAATTCTAGCTCTCTCCCTTAAAGTAGAGTCACTTTTTATACAGTCATATACATAGCTTTAAAGTCAACAAACTTTAAGTATAGAAAGCTTTGATCTAAACTTATCAAACTTTTCTCCAGTAAGTGGCTTAGTGAAAATATCAGCTAGTTGTTCTTCTGTGCTACAATGAACAACATGAATTTCATGACTCAGCAGCCTCTCACGTATGAAGTGATATTGAATCTCAATGTGTTTAGTTCTTGCATGGAACACTGGATTCTTTGCTAGCTGAATGCCACTCTGACTGTCGCTATGTAAAGTTGTGGGATTTTTCTGTTTCATGCCAATTTCTTCCAAGATTTGTCTCAACCATATAGCTTCTTGTGCAGCACTACACATTGCCTTATACTCTACTTCTGTGGTGGAAAGAGCAATTGTACTTTGCCTCTTACTAGACCAGGAAAAGCAATTACCACAAAACTGGAATATATATCCTGTGGTGGATCTACGATCATCATAGTCACCTCCCCAGTCCGCATCCACATAGCCACACAACTCAGGTAAACTATCATGCTTCCTGTAAATCAAGCCATACTCTGAAGTGCCTTTCACATAACGCAAAATGCGTTTAGCTGCTTTCCAATGCGTTTCCGTTGGTGCTGCCATAAACTGACTTACAATGCCAACAGCATAGCATATATCTGGTCTAGTTGTGGTATGGTAAATCAAGCTCCCTACTAACTGTCTATATAGCGTAGCATCAAATGACTGTGATTCATCAAGCTTAGAAAGCTTTTTACTTGGTTCAATAGGAGTGTTTAGTGGTTTGCAATCCTGCAATCTAAACCTGTGCAGCAACTCTTTGACATACTTCACCTGTGTTAAACCCACTTCATGTCCTTTTTGCCACACTTCTACTCCAAGGCAGTAATGCATCAGGCTAAGATCCGTCATCTCAAATTGTTCCATGAGGTCTTTCTTGATCATGTCTATCATCTCTTGATTATTTCCCGTAATAATCAAGTCATCAACATAAAGAGCAATCAAAGCAACCATACCATCAAAGCATAAGACATATAGATTTGGATTTGAATGAGTTCTCACCATCCCCTTTGAACAAAAGTAGGCATTAATCCTGCTATACCACGCACGTGGTGCTTGTTTAAGACCATAAAGCGCTTTCTTCAAGCAACATACTTTTTTTGGATTCATCAAAGATAACATCTCGGCTTATATGGATTTTGTTTTTGAATGGATCAAAACATCTATAGCCCTTCACGCAATCATCATATCCTAGGAATATGCACTTGATAGCTTTTATATCAAGTTTACGTCTCTCTTCCTTAGGAATGTGTACAAAGGCCTTACATCTAAAGATTCGCAAGTGGTTCACCTTTGGCTTCTTCTTTGTGGATGCTTCCTTAGGTTTTATTTTTGGTATGGCAATGGTAGGACTTCTATTTTGAAGATAGACTGCCGTGCTACATGCTTCTGACCAAAAATCTTTTGGTAGTTTCATCTCAACTAGCATAGATCTGGCACTTTCCACAATCGTACGATTTTTGCGCTCAGCTACACCATTGAGAGCAGGAGTATGAGCTTGCATAAATTGTCTTTTAATCCCACATTGATCACAAAGATCATTGAAGTCATTAGACTTATACTCACCTCCACTATATGATCTTAGGACTTTGATCTTTCTAACTGTCTGATTTTCGACCAAGTTTTTGAAGTTCTTGAAGTTATCAAATGCATCTGATTTTTTCTTCAAGAAGTAGATCCACGTCTTACATGACATATCATCAATAAAGGTCATGAAATAGAAGGCTTTTCCTAAGGACATGGTCCTCATAGGCCCGCATAAATTTGTGTGGATTAAATCTAGGATGTTCTTTGCTCTTGCAACACCCCCTTTATTGAATTTCTCTCGATGCTGCTTCTCATATATACAAGATTTGCACATCGATTTCAAGTGATCTTTTATGGTAGGCAGTCCTGTTACCATCTCCAATTTTCTCATCAAACTGAGGCTTCTCAAGTTCAAGTGACCAAGCCTCTTGTGCCACAACTCAGTTTGCAAAGGAACGAATGATACAAGTCCATGTTGCCCCTTGATTGTAGCATTCAACCTGTACAATTTTGTATTGGGCTCTCTTATTCCATTCGCAATAACTTTGAACTTTTGGTTTGCATCCTTCACAAAGCAACGATCATGGGCGAATTCTAATTTCAACTTTTGATCAGTATTGACTCCAACATAAAGTAGATTTTTCTTCAAACCTGATACGTAAAGTACCTCCCTGATCATACTGCTTTTGCCATCAGGTAGTTGGATTGAAACTGTTCCTATCCCCTTGATCATGCACACCTCACCATTTGCTTGTGAAACAGATGTTCCATTATCCAACACCTTCAAACTACTGAACCAATTCTTGTTACCTGTCATGTGTCTTGTGGCTCCTGAGTCAATATACCATGCTTGATCATCTTGATTAGATGACAATGCAGATATGAAGACGCTAGAGTCTTCAATCTCACCCTCATCGACAAGGTTACCTGCTTGTTTTGGTTTCCCCTTGCCTTGTTCCGCCAAGGATTTGCGACATTCACTCTTCCAATGGCCCTTTTTACCACAATGGAAGCACTTGCCTTCCTTCTTAGTTTTGCTGGAAGATCCCTCATCCTCCTGAGACTTGGCAAAATGCTGCTTAGTCTTCTTCTTGCCCTTGCCCTTGCCTTGTTTTTGGCATGTCGCAAGTGCCTGATCGTCAGTATTTTGACATCTAGCTTTCACCATTTCTCGTTGTTGCTCTTCCTACATCAAGATTCTTGTGAGCTTGTCAAAGGTTGGCAATCTTTATCTTGATGCTATTCCGCTCACAAACATCTGATAGGGTTCTACAATGCCGCATAATGCATTATGCACCAGTTCCACATCACGTATGCGCTCTCCAATAGAATGCAATTCATCTCTCATTGTCTTGATTCTGGTCATGTAGTCTGAATGTGCTCTCCTTGTTCCATGCGGGCACTATTCAACTTTGACTTCAAAAACATGATTCTTGAAAGATTTGACGTCTCGAACTGCTCTTTTAGCACATCTCATGCCTGTCTGGGTGTAATAGCATCACAAATGTGGGTGATGATGTGATCCTTCACTGACAAGTTAATGAAGGTCAAAGCTTTCCTCATCTTTTTGTCAAACACTTTGATGTCTTCTTCATTTGGTGGCCTTCTCTCATCACCTGTGACGACTTCCCACACATCTTTCTCCATCAGTATGTTTTTCATTTTGAATTTCCACACTGCATAGTTGGAAATCCCATCCTTGACTCAAAATGGACTCTCCCATGTTTGCCATCGCAAAACTGCTTGAAACTTCTGCCTTAGGCTAGGAACAGTATGTTGAGGCCAACAGTGATGTCAGAAGTTGAAAATAATGACCTGCACTTTTTTTCTTACCAGGCCACTCGTCGCTTTTCCACCAATTTGAAAGCCAAATCGGCGTCGCCTTCCGAAATGCACTCAGTCGTCAACTCCCAACAACGTGCCCAGTGGAATGGTGAAACTACTTCTGGCGTACTCCGAACACTTTCTCCACTGGAACCACTCTGTTTTGCTATACCGTACTTGCAGGTATAGTCCGGGTGCCCTTCGTTTGGAGGTTATAGCCTTTCGTTTGGGTCAAAATGGACAAAAGACCCAAAAATAGGGACTTTTCTAGCTTTTGAACCGTTTCTTCACTTTGAGGAAACTTCGCTCTTCACTTGTGAAGGGACCCAACTCAACTTTCAGTATGAAAATTTTTTAAGAAGTTGAAGGCCAAAATGCACTTCAATTCTTCAGGGCCCTGTTCAAAGCTCATCCAATGGCTGAACCAAATCTTGTGGTTCAAATTTCTTTCCCATCACAGATTTTGGACCGTCAATTCATTTGACACCTCATCTAAAGGTCCAAAGTACATCTGGGCATTGAACCATACTCCTGCAGACGCTATGGTCTTTGGTACACTAAGCTGTTTATCGCGTTGGGCGCACGAATAGCCCACGACCTCCCTGCCTGCGGCCGCACCTCCCTTCTCTGAAAACTATCAGATTAAACTCTCCCGTGGATCGTTTTGAGCACGATCTGAGGCCTGGAGTAGGGTCGCCCTACTGAATCCATGACTGTAGAGTGTTCAGTCAAAAAATTCTGCGGAGAAACGGTGATTTTAGCTCAACTTGACAAAGTGGCTTTTTCATCTTTTCGCCGCAAATTAGCTAGGTTAACTGTCTGGAGACAAATCTCTGACATAAACCTTAGAATCTCTCCATGCTGATTGATAGTGTGATTAGCTTCCTTCCTATCCTTACGACATCCAAAACGGTGCACAAACAGCGAAGAAATCACCAGTTATATATAAAAACCGTAACCCCAAGTCCGGTTTCAATTTTTTGCTGGCTTCGAAATTGTCAAATTTTCCCCAAATTTTTCCCTGTCTGATGCTATGCACAGGCTAATAATCCCTCTGTTGAGCTTAGCAAGCCTCTATAGATTAGAAATCGTGCGCCAGTGCTTCTCTTTCCGTCTTCAACCTGCCGTAAAACCCCGGACTCTCAGAAGACAGTTCTCCCGAAGCTCTCTTCAACGACGACACTGTACTGTGTACACTCCCTGTACGGCTTTGATACCAACTTAGAATTTTCTTTGCATAGGAACACAGATCATGCTACACAGTAACACAGACAGAAAACACTCTCCTCAGCAAGCTCACATAGCAACTGTATTTCTCAAAATGAAATTACAATGTACATATAGTTGTTCACTCAGGCAACCCATGCATGACCCAGGTTGCCGTTGGCGGGACGCGTGTCCCGTCGACTTGCCTTGTGGCGAGGCCAACTGATCCTTATCCACTGATAGGACCCACAGTACATTAACACAATGATTCTAACTTTATTTCTAACTAAAGCATCTTCTAAACGACAAATAAATTCTTTCGCTAATGATGCTGGCTTACTATTCCACGCAAAAACTATATGAAGATAAACAAGCTTCTCTATTATCCTAACTTCTGCATGAAGAGTGTAGACATGCACATTTTTCAAGGGAATAGGCAATACTGGCTTCCAATTTGGATCTACATTTTCTCTAGTAATTCCTGTACTTCTAGTTACATCTTTTGCCATTTTCATGCAATATAAACAAGGATGTTTAGATGTAGCACCGTGAGAGACATTATACATGCATTTCAATGTTTTCAAATCACCTGCTAAGTGCCATTCAACATTGAAGTCTCCAACTCCTGGAACATTGAGAAATCCTCCGTCCATATGGTCCTTAATGATCCTAGGGCAAAATGTCCTAGAGAATATCCATGATAATATATCGCGATTCTCCTTCAGTACCTGTCCAAAGAATAAAATCAACTTAGTTAAATATGAATTACCAACCTAGATAAGGAATAAAACTTAGTTAACATAGATAAGGAATATGAATTACTTGAAAAGCTGCCAACCACCATATATCATTTTCGGACTGGACACTGAATCTGAAGTCTCCTTGGTCCACTGTTTGTGATATTGTGCCATTCATAAGAGTTATACTAACTCTCTCCATCTTCTGCCCTCTAACTCATCTAACTTAAGTACTATGATTATTTTACCATTCACCTTTTCTAAGGTTATATCATAAAATGTGACCATGTATGTTAACAATTGATTTAGATCAACAAAGAAGTTGTTTGATGAATTATACGATATCGATCTTCAATAAGTTTCATACACTTCCTCAATATGAAATGGGGTACCAATGATTTTATGCATACTTATGTTCAATGTATTCCTCTCCGTTTTCAAGTGATATGACCTAGAGATAGGGACTTTTCTAATTTGAACTTGCTTAAAAGCATCCCTAATAAGTTGAAATATTGTTGAATATGCTTCTCTACTAATACTAGTAAAATCACAGGCACCCTGACCTATAGTCTTATCTAAAATTTTCTGAATGTCCAGCATCAAAGACTCAACAATTTTGGACTTTACATTGGAACTCCTATTGTTCATCATGTTACACTTAGTGGATTTGCCTGTCAATATTGAGCCCAACGACATTCCAATTGATGCATTGTCCTTTATTTTCTGATGAGCTACTAATGTAGATATGCAAAAAATCCAGATAGTTAGCAGAACAACACAATAGCTGAAATAAAACCATATGTCATTAATCAAGTTACAAAAAAGAGTATGCTTACTTGAATGCTCAAATTCTCCTATTTCAATAACCTCATTTTGAAAGGGTCTGAATATCCTTGCAACTTTGCCATTTCGCTTCTTATTCCTAGTCTCCTTCTTCTTAGCCTCTTCCACATCCTTCAGTGATTGCAAGTTTTCCATACGAATAGATTGTAAGATTGATTGCATTTGATCTAGTTCTGATTCGATATTGAACGATGTCTTCTGTAATGATTCATTATTACTTTTAAGTTGTTCATTTTTCTCTAAAGTCTTTTGGACATGACAATCTCTTTTTTGATAAAAAGAGAATATGTGTATAAACTCACATTCTAAAAAGTGAATTTTTTGGAAAACTGATTTCCATAGTTTTGCAATCTCTCACAATATCCTAGTAATCCAGTAGGCCCATTGCATATCCATGTTACTAGATTAGTTATTGAAGAGAATGTGGGATGAGTCAATGTGCTAGGATCTTGAAAATACAATGTTCTGTTAGTACAAATCCAAGTTCTTCTTTCCTTCTGCCCTATAACGGGAACGATCATCAGTAGATATTGGAACTCCTTTGCCTCCTCGTCTTTGTATAGGTGCCAGATCATTAGGGATATTCAAATGTAGATGATATAATGTCGTCATCAAATAAAACAAGACAAAACAAAACTGTACAAAACAAAACAATACAAGACAAAATTAAGTACTTATCTTTTATTATATTATATACTCTGTTTGATTCAAATTTGGAGATGGCGCCCATATTTTCAGTCCGATGTGGAGATGGCATTCATATTTGGAAATGGTGCTCATATTTTCATTCTTGTTGAGGGAATGCATATTCTTACATTTTGGATATGGCGCTCATATTTAGAGATGGAGCTTATATTCTCTGTCCAATGTGAATGGCGTTTATATTTGGATATGGCATTCAAATTTTCATTCCAGTGGAGGGAATGCATATTCATGCATTTTGCTATTTTCTCTGATTTGAATTTGGGGATGGCGGTCATATTCTAGATCCAATGGATGGAATGTATTTTCGAATTTTAACAAGTTAGACTGTGAATAGTTTAGAGTTGTTAACTGTGACTGTAGATACTATGGTTAGATCATTGGGAGTTGGGGAGGCCTCGGGAGTGGTGGGGGCAAGCAAATAAGCAATATTGTTTTTTTTTATTTTGATATTTTTCTTTATCCTACATGGCATTCCTTAAAGAGTCTTTTTGATATTGAGAACTCCTCTAATGCTCAATATTTCTCATGCACAAACTGATTATTGCATTAAGAGCTTAGTATGGCTCTGATACCATGTAAAAAACTAGCAAGTACACATGTGTGGGGAAACCATAAATGTGTCAATGACCTTCCCTAAGCTTTGTGATAATACATAATTCACATTTAGATTGAAATCCAAAATCAAATACTAAAATCCAAGGCTAGAACACAATTTATAATGCAAATAATCAAAAGTAACTAGATTTTACACATGTGGAAAAGTACAATGAAATTTAATTACATGAGAAAAAGGTCTCCTCGAGTTAGAGAGAGAATCACATTACAAACTTACAATACCAAAATCCAAATTGACATGAATTTGCTAATGTTTAATTCATCATCAAGGATAGTAAAGATTCTCACTTACATATATAGGGAATGATGAAAAATCGTGGTAGTACTAGCATGCAAATACTTTTGTCCACATTTAAAGATCTAATATGTTAGATTTTTATGCTCAATCTTAAACAAATCGTTCAAGTAATGAGCATCCTGAAAGACGGAGGTTGACTACATGCTTCGAACCTTCACATTTTTCCCCTTTCAGATTTTTGCCTTAACTATTTTTTAGGCACCTTCACTTTTTTTTCATGCCTTCACAAAAAATTTGACCCACTGGCCAGAATGACTTAGAAACAATTTCTGGACCGTTTTTGCCTTTTTCGCTTGTTCGCAAAAAATGTGACCAAGTCGCCAGAAAGGCTTTTTTTGTTGCCTTTAGTCTAAAGCACCTTCTACTTTTTCGCTGCCTTTAGTCTAAAGCACTTTTCAGCTTTCTCGTCTTTTTCGCCTCTTCACGAAAAATGCGACAAAGTGGCTAGAATGCCTTAGAAACCATTTTAAAGGCACCTTCGGTTTTTTTCGATGTCTTTAGTCTAAGACACCTTCTGTTTTTGCTGTCTTTAGTGTAAGGCGCTTTTGCCTTCTTTGCTGCCTTTAGTTTAAGTCACTTTTCGGCTTTTTCGCCTTTTTCGTCTTCTTCGTTGTCTTAAATCTAAGGGCGCCTTCGTGATTTACATACCTTAAGTCTAAGGACACAATCAAGATTGCATACCTTCAGTCTAAAGGGCACCTTTGGGTTTTTCATGTTTTTCGTGTTTTTGCTACATTGGCAGACCGACGTTGCCAACTTAACATCAACCCTAAAAACAGCTAGAGAAACAAATATCCTAAGGGCGGTTACCAACTTTTGTATAGACGCAAAATTGGAGTAAATGGCAGTTAAGGCATTAGGTATTTTTCCTCGCCACTTGTAAATATATATACTAGCTGAATCAAGCTATGTAAGTGTTAATTGAATTTCTTTTCAATCAGAGTTTTTCTATAGCCAGCGTTATCATGCTGAACAAGCTGAAGTTATTACTTCAAGCTATTGTACTCACTATTCATAATAATCAGAGTGCAATTGTTGTCTCACTACTGCGTCGTTCATTTGTGCATTATGTATGACTTCTTCTACTTGAATAATTTTGCTGCTAACTGTTGCGTTTCCATTCCTACACGCCACACTCTAATCCTTGAGCTTCCACTGCCGCTCATGCATCCACCGTTTTACGACATGGTATCAGAGCAAGAATTTCAGTAATATGCATTTCTACTGCGGATTATCAGTCTTGTTTCTATCAAGACGTCTTTCTAACAAACGCGCAGCCAACAATATTCCGACAATCATTGTTTCTACCAACTATCTCGTTAAACCAGAATGGATCCATCATCTAGTTCATCTCTCATTGACAAACTCGATGGAGATAACTACCATCTCTAGAAATTCAAGATGAAGGTTATACGTCTAGCCAAAGAACTGTGGGACATCGTTGATGGCACAGATCTCAAATCAGAAGGTGATGCAGCCATGATCACCAAGAGCATTTGCCATGATCACCCTCAACATATAGGATACCCAGATCAGCCACATACGTGCTGCTCAGACTACTAAGGATGCATGGGACATCCTAGCAACTCTCTACAACATTAGAGATTCTTCACCCTCAGAATGTCTAATGCAGATAATGCTTCGAGTCACCTAAACACGTTCAAAAATCTTATGGAACAGATGACCGCAACTGGCTCACTCATAGAAGATTCTGATGCACTCATGACTCTATTATCGAGTCTACTTGAAGCCTACAAAAATTGGGTAATGGCAATTTCTACCCAGGAGCACCTCACTCTATCAAGAATAATATCGCTTCTCCTACAAGAGGAGATCAGAAGATCAACATCCTCCTCAGGCTCATGATCAGATCCTCAAGCTCTGTATTCAAAAAATTAGAAGTTTAGATTCCAGAGATCTACAAAGTCAAGCTATACTGACAAGAAGAGCAACATACAGTCTGGACCAAATTCCGGTTCAGGATCGAATTCAAGCTCTTCATCATTCCAACCAATACAGAAACTTTTCTGTAGATACTATAAGAGGACTGGCCACGAAATCAAGGACTGCCAAACTTTGAAATACAACAACAAAAAGAAGAAGCAGTTCCAACAACAAGCACATAGTGCTACAACTAGTCACTCAAATCAGCAACAAGAAGAAGAGGAAGATGAAGCAGCTTTCATGACCAAAGTCGAAGAACAACAAGATATCGATTCCTAGTACCTAGACTCCAGAGAAACTCAACACATGACTCACCATCGCGATTGATTCAAAGACTACAAGTCATTCACCCACCCTTGAGTTGTGCAACTTGGAGACAACTCATCACATTCAATCAAAAGTGAGGGAACGGTTAGAATTGAATTCAAAAGAGGTGAAGTCAAGTTGTTGTCCAACATTCTCCACATTCCAAATCTGGCTAAAAATTTGCTCTGAGTTAGCAGAATCACTGATTCAAGTTGGAGGGTCAAATTTGATACAGACGGCTGCACAAGTCTTGACAAATCCCATAAGGTTCTAGCTTACGGAAGAAGAAGTGGCTATCTTTACAAACACAGCCATTGCTATTCTTCTAATAGTCAAGCTCTTCACACAACCACTTCTAAATCAACTGATATGTTGTGGCATTTCAGACTTGGCCATCTCAACTTCAAAAATATTCAACAAATGTCAGCTCAAAGTCTAGTACAAGATCTGCCTGTAGTCAGCAAGCCAACTTCTCCAAAGCTGTATTATCAGCAAGCATGCTAGGAGTCCCTTCAGTTCAGACTCAGTTCATACATCCAAGGGCTTGTTTGACCTTGTACATAGTGACATTTGTGGCCTGATGCAAATTGCTTCCACAGGGAGAGCGCTCTATTTCCTAACCTTCATCGACGACTTCTCTCAAAGGACTGCAACTTACTATATGTAGAACAATTCCGAAGCATTCAAGTTTTTCAAGTAGTTCAAGACGTCTGCAGAAAAGCAGACCCAGAGGAAGATCAAGGCTCTATGCACAGATGGAGGGGGAGAGTACATCTCCACAGAATTCAAGAAGTTCTACAAGGCCAACGAGATACTTCAACAATATACAACCAGATACTCACCTCAGTCCAATGGTGTAGCTGAGCGGAAGAATCGGAGACTCATCGAGAGTGCCAAAAGCATGATGGCCCATGCCTCTCTTCCAAAGAAATTCTGGGTAAAAGCTATTACTACAGTTGCCTATTTGCAGAATCGATCCATCACCAAAGCCTTGAATGACAAGACACCTTACGAGGTGTGGACATGATCAAAACCGTCACTCAAGCATATTCGAGTGTTTGGATGCATCGCTTTTGCTCAGATCCCTGAGGATCTGAGAAGAAAGCTAGATGACAAGAGCAGGAAAACGATTTTCATTAGCTATTCAGCGGACGACAAGGCATACAGGCTCTACAAATTGGATACCGAGAAGGCATTTACCAGTAGAGATGTCATTTTTGTGGAAGACCAGTCATTGATCATAAAGGGAAAGCTACTGATAATTTTGACTCAAGGATCGAGCAACCAGACAATTTTGATCCAGAGATTCAACTGTAGAACATCGACGTTGACTCAAAACCTCAATGAGTCAACCCACATCAGAGGACTGAAGTTCAACCCAGAAGGTCGAACAGGTCTAGACAGCCTCCATCTAGATTTATGGATGATCCAGCCTGCTATGTTTGTGCAGGAACCAAACACTGTTATTGAGGCGATGTCTACTCCTGATGCTAACTGGTGGAAAGCATCGATGGACACCGAATTCGATTATCTTATGGAGAATCAAACACTCATTGAGCTGCCAAAGGACCAAAAACCAATTCCATGCAAATGGATATTCAAGGCTAAGTATGACGTTGAAGAAAGGCTAAATCGTTACAAGGCCAGGCTAGTTGCCAAAGGCTTTTCCTAGATTCCAGATCTGGATTATTCAGAAACCTTCAGCCTAGTTGTCAAACATGCTTCGATCCGTCTAATACTCTCCTTTGCAGCCACAATAGATCTTGAAGTCCCCCAGATGGACAAAGTGGCCAGAATGCCTTAGAAACCATTTTAAAGGCACCTTCAACTTTTTTGCTTTTTTTGTTGTCTTTACTCTAAGACACCTTCTGTTTTTTGCTGTCTTTAGTGTAAGACACTTTCGCCTTCTTTGCTGCCTTTAGTTTAAGTCACTTTTCGGCTTTTTTGCCTTTTTCGTCTTCTTCGTTGTCTTAAATCTAAGGGTGCCTTCATGATTTACATACCTTAAATCTAAGGGCACCTTCATGATTGCATACCTTCAGTCTAAAGGGCACCTTTGGGTTTTTCGCGTTTTTGCTACATTGGCAGACCGACGTCGCCAACTTAACATCAACCCTAAAAACAGTTGGAGAAACAAATATCCTAAGGGCGGTTATCAACTTTTGTACAGATGCAAAACTGGAGTAAATGGCAGTTAAGGCATAAGATATTTTTCCTTGCCACTTGTAAATATATATACTAACTGAATCAAGCTATGTAAGTGTTAGTTGAATGTCTTTTCAATCAGAGTTTTTCTGTAGCCAGCGTTATCATGCTCAGCAAGCTGAAGTTATTACTTCAAGCTATTGTACTCACTATTGATATTAATCAGAGTGCAATTTTTGTCTCACTATTGCGTTGTTCATTTACGCATTCTGTATGAATTCTTCTACTTGAATAATTCTGTTGCTAATTGTTGTGTATCCGTTCCTACATGTCGCGCTCTAATCCTCGAGCTTCCGCTGCCGCTCACGCGACCATCGTTTTACGACATAACCTACCAAAATAGTGACACATATCACTTTGCATGCATGTTTATGCACCTACATCTACCTACTTTCTGCATATGGCAAATTCTACATTACTTACATGCCTTGCATGTCACTTTGGACATCTTGGACTCTATGCATTTATGGTACCTTGAATTTCTACTAGTCCAATATTGACCATTTCATTATCTAAATCTACATGCATGTCACATATGACAACTAGACTATATTGTATGTGATGTAGCTCGAGTTCCTACAAGGCTAACTTTGAAAATTACATGCTGTAACACTACATGCAAGGTGAAAATCTATATCAACCCCAATAGTCAAGTTGGATGGCTTTTTTATTTTCACAGCTTGAACAACATGGATTTGTTGAGAGCTAGATAGAGCTCTTTGTGGACCAGGGTGGCCTAGTTGTAAGCAGGTAGGGGGTTGGCTATGTCAGTGTGGAAATAACTCAAAAGGTAACACAAGAGAATCTTAGAGATTCTGTTTGCTTGAGCTGAGCCGACAATTAGGCATATCGTGACCAACGCAGTTGCTGCTCGTAGTGGGGCACCTATGATGCACGATAGTAGGACACCATCATTGGTCTGGGGTGCGTAGGAATTAGGATCTAAATAAGATCCAAACTACTCAGTTGAGCCACTCAAGCCTTCAGTTTTAGCTCACCGATAGATAAGCCAAGTGCCTTTGATGTGAATGCCTACTTGATCCAACTTGGGGTTTTAGTAGGTGGTGGGACAAATCCACCAAGTCTTGCAGCTTGAAGGATTGTGACAAAAGGCTGGGTGGTAGTCTCATGAACTGCAAGCGCTTGCCATGGATGATGTAGTGATGTCATTCTAGGCCTTTTGCATTGCTGAGAAGGAATCCCAGGTGCCTTTTGTATGTGCTCAATTATGACCTTAGTTTAGGGTTTGGAAAAGTTCGTTTGGCAGATCGTGTTTATAGTGAGTCTACTTCATCTGTGGCTATTTTTCAATAAGAATATGAGAAGGTTTATTGAAATAACGAAATGGTTTTGAAAGACTGGTTTGATGTTGACAGTCTGCAATAAATGTCAGATCCACTCTCAATTGTACTTTGTATTCTTAATCCATGCTATTTGGTGCTTGATAACTTCTTTCGTGAGTACATCCTTTCAAATCCAAGTTTGCAATTAATATGGTGTCACGGCCTCATTGATTAGCAATTAAATGGATTGATATTTCAACAATAAGTGTACTTATTTTTCATCACTATTCTGTCTATTGTGTCGATGAATCCATCCATTTCTGCAAATTAGTTACACAATTTTTTAGTTTGAGCAGGCTGAAGTGGTCATATGCAATCTATCCCATATTTCGATGAGCAAGCATGAACTTCAATTGATTTGATAATCTTTCTATTGATAGCCTTCATTGTGGCTCAGCCAGCCCTTCAGGTCGAGAGAATCATATATGCATATAGTCCATGCCATGCATGATTTAGTTGGTCTAGATGCATAAAATTAGAGATTACACATATTTTTATGTCTAGGTATCCCCCTCCTTTAAGAGTCTCGCCTAATATGCGGAGTTTTTGTTTTGTTTGTTTCAGAAGCAACCATGTACATAATAGATTTTGCGGTCGTGTAATTTTCTCTGCGAAATGGCTGCTACGAGTGTTGTCCAAATCATGGTTTGCTATTTGCTCCTCTTGCTGGCATATTATGTGATGGTTTTGATGTAGCATTTGGATAGGATTTGGAAGCTGTTTGCACCTAATATGAGGGGTTTTTGTTTTGTTTGTTTCAGAAGTAGCCAAGTACATGACAAATTTTGTAGTCGTGTATCTAAGGAAGATTTTTCTCTGCAAAATGGCTGCTACGAGTGTTGTCTAAATCATTCCTTGAATGCTTCGCAACTTTGTGAGAAAAACCTTATCCCATCCTTTTTTTAATCCAGCAATGCTTTTGGAGTATGTTATCATAGTTGGGCATATCAAATATGCGATGATCTGTATGCATATATTCGATGGGAGTTTGCGCTCCATGCTCTTTAACTTTCTTTCATTATACAAGGACCTGATTTTGCATAAACTTCATGTTGTTTGACAAAGTTGTCTATCGATCCATAAGATTACCACAATTTTTAAAGGAACAACAAACATGGCATGTCTTTTTGATGGATTATGAATGCTTGATTGTAAGTTTTTGAATTTGCAACCATGTAAATTTTTTTTGGCTTGCGGCCCACATTTCTTTTTGCTTCAATTTCAGAGTTCATTAATGAAACGGTGGACTGCAACCATTGTCTGCTATCTTCTTCAAACATTCCACCATTCTAAAGGTCACTGAACAATTTTGGAATGTTTGATCAGCCTGTAAATAAATCGTTCAAAAATCTTTCAGACATTGGAATAGTAGGATACGCATTTGGAATGTCTAAACGATTGCATGTTTGATTTTAAAATGCATATCATTGAGACTATAGTGGGATATGCAATCGTTCAAGAATATGTGGACAATGGGATACGCATTTCAAGAATGTGATTCCACATAAGAAATTCTCCAAATTGTGCAAGGTTCGGAAGATGATAGAGTTTTTCCAACGGTTGGGGGAATGTTTGCGTGCTATTCCACCAAGGGAAGAATTGGTGTTTTCTGTCGGGCAGTGATAGTTATGAGTCTGTAGGATAACCCAGACATTGCAATGCTTAGTCAGGATAAAGCGACATAAACAAACAGGCGGTTTGGCGACCAATGGCCTCACCCATGGAATTGTCTTAAGCTAGATTGGGAATCCGAGGCTTGGCGGAAAGATAAGGCCAACCATCCAATCCAGACTGGCAGATTATGCCGCCGGGATAAACTACACGACAACACATACTGGAGCTCTTGAATCTTGATACGGTTCTATGGAACTCTTGATGTGAATTCCACTGTCCACAGAAGCGTGATGGCGAATTCTCGATGCTTATCCCACTGTCCACAAAAGTGTGATGGCCGACATGTGTGAGATATGTTAGATATTCAAGATGCGAGATCGGCCGCCATCCAAATCATCGGTTGCCACCTAGATCGGTCGTCATCACCCGTCAACGACGGGCACACGTTACTAGTATATATATATATATATATATATATATATGTGTGTGTGTGTGTGTGTGTGTGTGTATTATATATATATATATATATATATATATATATATATATATATATATATATATATATATATATATATATATATATATATATATATATATATATATATATATATATATATATATATATATATATATGTACACACACACACACACACACACACACACACACACACACACACACACACACACACACACACACACACACACACACACACACACACACACACATGTACTCGTAAAGAGTGCCCATTGTTGACGGGCAATGATTTTTCGATGAACTGGAAATTTAGTATGTCCTCGTTGACGGGTGGAAGATGTATGTGTATACATGCCAGAAGTGTGCCAGCTGACGTATCGCATTGTTCTTCCAATCAAATATTAGAAGGCAGCAATCCCATAATAACAGCAATAATAATTCCAGCGGTAATAATAATAAAAAACAATTCATTTCTAGAGAAATTTTTTTCTAGATAAATTCGTTTCTAAGGAAATTCGTTTCAAGTGTCTCCAAAAATTCGTGTATAGCGAAATTTGTTTCTGGAAAAATTTGTGTCTAGAGAAATTCGTGTCTAGAGAAAATCCTGTCTCCAAAAATTGAGTCTTCACCAAAAATTCGTCTCCACCAAAAATTCGTGTCTCCAAAAATTGAGTCTCCGAAATTCATGTCTAGAGAAATTTGTGTCTAGAAAAATGTGTGTCTAGAGTCTCCAAAAATACATGTCTCGTTCGATTACCATATGCCTCGTAGTAGAATCTGGCCATCGTTGAGATCTGGCTCAAGTGCGACTGAGATTAGGTAAGATTGTGTTCACCAAAGAGATTTGGTGTTCATATTAGAAATCTTTTAATATGCAATAGAAGATTTACAAAAGCTAGGCTCTGCATAATTTACACTCATGAATTGGTTCCTTCACAAATGGCATGATGATATATGAAAGTATTGAAATCTAGATCCTAACCCATAACTGAACTTATCACAGAATTCAAATAGAAGGTTAAACAATTTGATTTCATCCCACGTAAAATAGTATCTATTGGCATTTGTCTTTAGTCCATGGTTTAGTTGTAGTGTTGTTTGAATACTCAAATCTGAAAGGATCCAATCTACGAGCGAAAAAGAGCCTGATGTATTCAAAATATTTCTAAACAACCCTCTTAATCCTGATTGACGCCAAAACAATGATTACAAATTTATTAACTAAGGCATTGAATAAAGAGAGACTGATAGCATTAAGAAAGTCAAAACATGGAGACATGCTTACTCTAAATGCTTACTCTGAAACGCAAATACTATGGCTACAAATTATTTGCTGCTCAAATCAACAGACGACGACTAAAAGCAAATGCAATGGCTACGTACTATTAGTTGTTCGGATCAAAAAAAAAAAATCAAAACCAAATGAAATGACTATGTACCAAATGAAATCAAAATTTGTCCAAATGGACTAAAGTGCTAGAATGTCTGAGCATCTTTAAAAACAGTACATCGCTCTTTTGTTTTTTTCTTGTTTTTGTTTTTTTTAATGGAAATCATCATCCAAAAATTCAGAGGTTCGCTACAAAATATACGTCTCCAACATCCCTGATTCCGACTCTGATTTTGATTTCACTTTGGTTTAGCTTTAGAGAGTGTGGCATGATCGCACCACATTTTTGCTTCTGCTTTACTTCTCCCTTCCTCCTGTCTCCGAGTTTGCAAGAAGATGCACTAAAAAAACAGAAATCTCAACACAAAAACAGAAGAGGTGTGGCAGATGCTCCCCATATTCATGAGGGAATTAGACCATCTTTGCTATTACAACAGACAACTGCACACCCCCCCGTGCATGCATGCCACAATTGAGAGTCCAAACCCTTCCGCCGATCATCTGAGCCTCCTGCTCTTGCTCTTGGATCTTGCGAGCAAGCAAGCAAGTAAGCGAGCGGAAAAATCCTGTTTAAATTTTGAATTAGGATGGGATTAATGTGCATGCATGGGACATGATGCATACATCCTCCTCCCCATGCATGCATGTAAGAATTTTAGTTAGTTTTTTTGAAAAAGTATATGGGGTAGGAGGATGGATGGGTGCCCACCCCATGCATCCTCCTACCCCATGCATAGGCACAAATGAGACACACAAATATCTTTATATATATAAACTAGTAAAGAGTGCTCGTCGTTGACGGGCAATGGAGGCCGATTTAGGTTGCGGCCGATGATTTGAATGATGGCCGATCTCTCACATCTCGCATCTCGAATATTTAATATTTGAGTCTTTGAAAACATTTGAATCCATGAAAAAATTTGAGCCTTCGGAAAAATTTGACTCTTTGGAAAATAAAATCGAGTATTTAAAAAAAATCAGTCTCTGAAAAAAATTCGAGTCTTTTGAAAAATTCGACTTGACAGTACAAAGAGTCCTTCGATCCTTTGGTAAAGTTCGAGTTGACAGTTCGATCCTTTGGAAAAGTTCGAGTCTTTGGAAAAATTCAAGTATTTCCAAAAACTTTGAGATAAATTTGAGTTGTTCGAAAAATTCGAGTCGTTCGAAAAATTCGAGTCTTTAGAAAGATTTGAGTCTTCCAAAAAATTCAAACCCATCGGACGTAAACCGTCAAACGTAACTCGTCGGACGTAAATCATCGAATGTAAACCGTCGGATGTAAACCTTGTCAAAAATTCTGACCCAATGGTGAAAATCTGTCCCGATAGTACAAATCCGACCCAATGGTAAAAATCTGACCCAATGTCATCCTTGTCAAAAAGAGATTTTTCGACCCTGGTCAAATTGGTTGACTTGGCCGACTTTGGTCGAATTGGCTGAAATTGGCCAAGGCGATTTGGCCAAATTGGTCAAATTGGTCGAACTTGGCCAAATTGGTCAACATGGTCGAATTTGGCCAAATTGGTCAAACTTGCCTGAATTTGGTCGAATTTTGGTCAACTTGTCCAAATTTGGTCAAATTGGTCGACTTGGGCCAACTTGGTCGACTTTGGTCAAATTGGTTGAATTGGGCCAAGTAGATTTACTATATATGACATTGATCATTTGATGGACTCCTTACCACAACAACTAGAATTTCTTGTATATAATTTCCTTGTTAAAACGACATCAATAATTTTGTATCATCCAAATAGAATGATTCCTCACTTATATAGTGATCCAATCATTCAATGTTTCTCATGTTGTTTTATTCTTGCAATTTTTGTTGCCATCATATATAGATATTTGACATTATGTAAGATATTTTGATTGTATGTATAAAACTTATCATCATCATGTTGCAGAAATGACATTTGAAACAAAAAGATTGAAATGTTAATTATGTGTATATGCGAATAATGATCGCCAATGTATTATTGTCTGAGTTTCCATAGTAGAACTTGTGGATACAACTTATGTACATCAACAAAAAAACAAGTACATTACTCTCTTGCAAATGTATAATGTTTACTTCAACATGTTTGTCATCACAAACCATACTTTACAAGTGCTTGTATGTCTTCCTCATGCTTGTATGTCAATGTTCAAGTCATCTAGTACATCTGAATAGAAGTGTGCATTTACTTAATACTTTTAATATGCACTTCTAATCAAGAGTGATCTTAATTCTTGGACATGAATCTAATCCATTGCATTCGTAATTCTTGGACATGAATGCAAGTACCACTATGGTCGTCAAAGTCAAGCAAATCTATCATTTTTTTATAGCCCTTTGACCATGAGTTGAATGCATGTCAAGGAAACATTTGAAAATTTAACTACTTTGCAAAAGACAACTTGATTTCTTTCACTTCCAAGTTAAAACCATCCTATTGACTTGACCCTACTTGGACATAACAATAAACTATATAAATTCCTTTTCATTTAATATTGTTTTCATATAATTTTTATATCAAAGTCTCATTAAACATTTTCAAATAATATTTAGTCTATGCTCATAGCATGTACAATGTAGCTTATTGGTGAATATTGAAAGTAGCATAAATATATCAACACTATAAAGAAAAAGGTTGCACAATTGCAATATTTTAGCATGCAACAGACATAAATATATGTTGTATAAAGTTGAACAACGAATTTTTGCAATAGATGGTTTGGAAAACTGTTTAAAAGACAAATGAAACATTTGAAAACAAAATTACTCGAGCTATTAACTGCATGAAGACAATGTGGTTACGTACACTTGAGACACCATGATTATGCCACTTGACTTGAATGTGGTGTACAAAAACTAATATTGAAGTCTTCACGCTTTCTGTGCTTGCAAGCTAACTTTATCAGTTTTTTATACTACAATATGAAAGAGTGTGCTTCTTCCACATCTTCAAATTTCACCACTCAATGTAAGAGCAAGAATTGCAAGCCACAATGTGGAGTTCAATACCACTACACAAACAAAAGTAAGTGGAGTACTCGAAGCCTCACAATCACTTGTTTGAAGTGGTCTCCATTTGAGGAAAATGATTAATCTATTTGGCTCAAAAGATTGCTTTTATGTCATTAGGTGTAAGGTCATAATTTTAGTGTGTTCTACTTTCCATCTTAGATTGGGATTCCAAACTCTTATTGTTGTTATGTAGCAATAGGTCAACACTCAATGTAAAACCTAGTCAATAACTTCCAATACCCCTAGTCAATACCTATCAAAATCTGCCCCAAAATCGATAATCAGATGGATAATCGTAACTTGGCATTTGCCTATGTTAGAAATACCCGTAGTCGTTGATTATTTAAAACATAAATTTTACAAATAGTTAGTAGTTGCCTAATGTTGGGACAACCTGCCTCGTCCAAATGTGCCATTCAGTCAAATGCTTTGCATGGTCCATGATCATTGTCAGGTGTTGTTGGAAAATCAAATACCAAGAACCCAAAGTTTCGACCTTTTCAAACCCTTGCTGTTAAATATTGCCACTAATCCTTGTCAACAACAAGCACAACACCACGAGGGGCAAGGGGCATAAAACAATTCCTCGGCAACAACATCAACAGCGACTACATAAAATAAGTCAAGAGGGCATGGATTTCAAGGTAAGAAGGCATTAAAATTCAAGATGTGGGGACAAGGTTTGAAAAACTAGGGGGGGAAAATAAAAAAAATAGAAAGGGTATTATTAGGTTTTTGGTGGGAGACACAAAGCCCAACGGTATGGCCGGGAGTCGAACCTGGGCCAGCCTCGGGCATCGCTGGTCAGCGGTCAGCGCCCAGCTTCCTCCCGTTTTTCGAACCGTTTTTCCCTTCTGGCCGCATGTTTGACCACCGAAATTTTGACCACATGGCTGGTTTAATCCAGATCTTGCCACGTGGGAAAAGTAACACGTGGCTGGCATCTAAGTGGGGATATAGAAAATTGTGGTTTTACCCCTCTAAGCTATCTTAAAGCCACTAGTGTGTGTCTAGCGAGAGACCGTTGGATATAATCCTTACCATTCATATTCGGCCACGTGTTCTGTAAGATGCTTGACACGTGGCTGTCATCCAAACCGGTGGGCTAAGACTGCTATTTTCACTGTGATTGCTTGGCAATATATGCCCACAATTCTTTCTTCTTTTTCCTCACCCTCTCTTCCTTCAACTCCCTCTCTATTTCCCAAGTAAGCTCTCAGTCTGATCAGAAATTAATCCATTGCTATCTCTCACTGCATCCCTGTGCTCATATCTACTGGTGAAGCAACCACCATCTTGCTGCATTGCTCTCATCTCCCTGCATTTTTTCTCAGAAAGGTGCTCTCAGTCCGATTAATCCATTGCTATCTCTCACTGCATCCCTGTGCTCATATCTACCGGTGAAGCAACCACCATCTTGCTGCATTGCTCTCATCTGCCTGCATTTTTTCTCAGAAAGGTGCCCATTACAAGTTTCTGCTTGATGATCAGCTTCTAGCCTTGCCATTTCTCTACATCCATTAGCAGATCAACCAGCAGCTGGTGACATCTGGTAGTTTATCTGTCTAGAACTCTGAGGTCTGGTATTTTTCTGCTTGGAATTTGGGAAATCTGGTTCTTTTTCTGCTTGGCATTTGGGAAATCTGGTAGTTTTCTGCTTGGAATTGTGATATCTGGGTTTTGTTCTGGTTGGAATTGTGAAATCTGGTGTTCTGCTGCTTGGAATTGTGATAGGAGTGAGTGTGACTATGCCACCCCGGAAGCTGCAGATCACAGTGCCCCCCTTCTTCCGATGCCCCATCTCCCTGGAGCTCATGAAGGACCCCGTGACTCTCTGCACTGGCCTCACATATGATCGAGAGAGCATCGAGAAATGGTTCCAAGAGGGGCACAGTACCTGCCCAGCAAGCATGCAGGTGGTGGAGAGCAATCCAGAGCTTCTCCCCAACCACACCCTTCGGCGGTTGATCCAGGAATGGTGTGTGGCAAATCAATCCAAAGGAGTGGAGAGGATTCCCACCCCCAAGCCACCAGCGGAGCTTCATCAGGTGAAGGCTTTACTCAGCGAGATTGATCAGAAAGCAAATAAGAACGTGGCTGCTTTGAAGAGGCTGAGGAGCATGGCAAAGGAGAGCGAGAGGAATAGACTTTGTCTTGTAGAAGCTGGAGCTATATCCATCCTGTCAGGATTTCTTTCTTGCTTTGATGAGGCGGGGGATAAAGACTCCCTGGAAATGGTGGAAGCATGTGAGGAAGCCATCGCCACGCTCGCTCTCCTTTCTCTTGACTCCGCAGTGAAGAAACAGACGGTGGGCGCGTCACAGATCTGCTCCATTGCCTTCATACTGCGCCGCGGCAGCCTTGAAGGCAAGGTGAACGCAGCGCTGCTGCTGCATAGCCTTGCGGAGGGGGAAGATTCATTCAAACTGATCATGGGGGAACAAAGAGATCTGATCACAGGGTTGGTGGGTCTTCTTCGTGAAGATTTGTACAGGCGAGCAGTGAAGGCGAGCTTGATGGCATTGCTGGCCATTGTCACCCCCAGGAAGAATCGCCTGCGGATCGTGGAAGCAGGCGCAGTGCCTGTGCTGATAGAGCTCCTCCCAGAAGCAACCGTCAGAAACACAGAAATAATCCTCGCCATTATAGAGATTCTATGCAACACTGCCGAAGGAAGAGCTGCAGTAACCAGACACGCTCTCGCCATTCCTGTACTGGTGGCTATTCTCCGCGCCGTGTCTGATCTTGCAACAGATCATGCAGTGGGGATTTTGTGGGCGATCTCCCAGACTGCTCCTGACAAGAGCACAATGCAGGCAGCTGTGCATGAAGGAGCTTTCACGCAGTTGCTGTATGTGATCCAAGCCGATAGCACTGCCGTCACGAAGCAGAAATCGGCTGATTTGCTGAAGCGGTTGCATCACTTCTGGAGAGATGATCCATGCAGCCCTGACAATGCAGCAGGAGGACGTTTGATCACCCACAATCTTCCATTGATCTGAGAACTCACTGCATGCAGCATTAGCTGATGATCAGATATACCCCAAAAATAGTTTGATCCAGTTGGCTGAATCATATTGCATGGGACGTGCAGCAATTCACTATTGATCAGATGATCACCTGCATCTTTCCAATGCAGTCCGGCCTGCCTGCCTGCCATACCCATGGAGCATCAACTAATGATAATATGATCTTTACGACTTTTCTGACTTTCATCCTACTTAGCGACTCAGGCAAAAACTATATCCTAAGCTGCATCAAGTCTGATCAGATCGATATATAAAACCCTTTAAGACACAGCTTAGGTGCTGCTGTTTATCATCCCATGCTAGCAAAAGCAGTTTTGTTTTAACTCTCAGCGCAGTTTTCCAACTATTTTGAACAGCAGTGGATCCTCTAGACGTGTAAATAGCAAATGCAGGCAGGCACACTTCATTCTTTTATGGGGTTACATCGCCCCTTTTAACCAACAGCAGAAGCATAATCGATGACAAAACATGCTTTTGAATTTTGTGGGCTCGAAAGATAAGAATGTGAATGCGTGTGCTGCTTTTACTTTATCTCTGATTGCTTCCTTTTCTTGTGAACAACATAATTCAAGGACAAAGTTTGATCAAATTACTTTTGTTGTAAGTTGAGAGAAGATGCATTGTCATCAACTAGCTTTCAATATGCGCTTCCTAATTATTTTTTCCTCTAGTCACCACAAAACAATGCAGACCATCTCTCTTAAGATAAGATGAGATGATCCGAATTTATCAACCTCACTTATTTTGTTATGCACGATGACTAATTCTTTGCATGCACCAAATTTATCATCCAAACTTCATAAATCCAAGTGTAAGTGGCTTTTCATCCCTTGATCTACTCATTAGATATGATTGTGATGCAAGGTTCTATCTAGTACATTGCTAGAGAGTGTTGATTAGTCTCTAAGGCAATGGTATGTACTATGTACTCTAGTGATGAATAGTCATGATCATATTAAGAACTTTTATCATTTATTTTATTCGCTAAAACTTGTTTTTACTTGACAACAATCTTATTTGTACTTGAAAGCACGGTATGAATTGCATAGAGTTTAAATTGGATAGGTGAGCTCCTCACTTCAATGTAGATCTACAAGGTACTTATTTATCCTAATGTGACCAATTTTGATATGAATTTTATTAGGATAAACAAATTGAGAAATATTATATAAAAAGTGAGTCGAGAAACACATGTCAAAACTTTATATTAAAAAAAAAGTAACTAATGATCCAATCTATAAATAGAGGAAATCTCCCTTTCTATGATCACTAGACATTTCCAAAGTATCTACACTGATCGATTAATTTCCAATATTTTGCGAATGAATTAGGTGGTGTACAAGGAGTCCTAGTTGTGGTGGCTAGGTCATGACCATGTTGGCTAAATTATCAAAAGTTAGACAATGAAAGCATGTTAAGTCACTAAAGACATGGTTGATGATGGAGGAAAAGACTAGCTAGACTTGAGGATCTACTAGCTAGACTTGAGTATTTTGTGAGGCAAGGGAGAACTTGGTTGAATGTCATGGTTGTTGTCAATAGTGTTGTTGGGAGCTAGTGGTTTTGATGTGATAGTTTGGGACACTTTCCTTCAAAAAATTTGTGTTCTTTATGATGGTTTTGTGTTTTCCTTGAGAAGACTTTAGGAGAAAAGTTCTTGTCTTTAGCTAAAGTTGACAAATGATGAACTTCATGGGTGAAGTGTTTGAATCTTTATAAGATGGCGAGGAGGCTTGGTTTGGAAGATCAACATATTTGGTGATGGATAGATGAGAGGAAGGACAAAATTAGCTAGGTAGAGGACTTTTGATGTTGATTATATCAATCTAGATAATTTTTTTTGTGGATAATAAAGTGGGTATTGGTACCAAAATGCTTGAGACGAATATTGGTCTAAATGTGTAGTTGATGCATGATTTCTACATTTGTAATGAAGCTAGATGTGCTCTCCAAATTTGCCAAAGATCAAGGGGCATAATTAGGTCATTTGGATCTGATTTTTTCACATGGTATCATAGCTTTGTTGCATGATATATCTGGAGGAGAAGCCAATTCTAGTGAGTGATTTGGAGGCACCATCAATTCTAGGGTGTGCTAGAGTGGTTCCTTGTCAAAATCAAGCATTTCCAAGTGTAGAAAAGGGATTTTTTTGATCCAAAGCTCAATTTGGGTCAAAATACTTGTAGTAGCCTACTAATTTCCTCCATAATTGTTGGATTGTGGCGAGTTTTAATGCATAAGAAAGGATTTACATCATTCTTCAAGATTCTTTATCTAGTTCCTAGCTTTTGCATGTAGAATTTGTGTGATTCAATATATGTATTTTTGTGAAAACTCTAAAGTTGATAGGATCTTTTGATATTGAGGTTTGCTAATCAAAAGACATTTCCAAGTATGGAGTACTTGCAACAAAACTTGGTGAATGAGGATTTTAGGATTCTATCAAGAGGATGATCCACTTCCACATCTCAAGTTGGAGAGGAGGAGGCTATGTTCTCAAGAGGCAAGTTCAAGGGCAAGGGCAAAGGCAAATGGTCTAAGGGCAAGATCAAAGTGCGCCTTCTACTTTTGTTGGCAAGAAGAAAGATAGATATAAGCTAAAATGTTTCTATTGTGGAGTCAAAAGGCATTTTTCTAGTGATTGCTTCAAGAAGAAAATGTCTTCTTTGCTAACTAATCATGGAAATATTGATCCTTGGTGGATTGGTAGTGGAGCAAGCTTTTTTTTTTTTTTTTGGTCCACATCTCCTCCAAGACTTGGCTACCCTCACTCTCTCCCATGTTCTTCGGACCCGGCTCGGTCCACATCTCCTCTTAGACTTGGCTACCCCCTCCTCACCCTCTCACGTAATGCCTTGTGCTCAGGTGTCCTTTGTATTTTGGGACCACCTCCAGGAGCATAATGTCCATCCAATTTTCTCTCCTAGGAATCTGTCGTTCTCTCTCCTCTCTCCAGTGGAATGCACGTTCTCTCTCCTCTCTCCGATGGAATGTGCATGTGCTATGTGGCAGCCCGTCATTGGTTGTCCACATCCACATTCCACCACAAACGTAAAAAAATTTACGAAAAAAAAAACGACAAAAAATCGAAAAAAAAAGACTGGTCCCCGCGTACGGCCGTACCGTACGACCAAAAAACGAAAAAAAAAAAACCCTCGCACAATGGCATTACGTAAGGGAAGGCCCTGCTTGAGGGCCTTCCTTGCTGGTCCCGACCTCGGGCAAGGGCCCTCCCAGCAAGGAAGGCCCTCAGGCAGGGCCTTCCTTGCTGGGAGGGCTTCAAGAAAAAAATGTCTTCTTTGCTTACTAATCATGGAAATATTGATCCTTGGTGGATTAGTAGTGGAGCAAGCTTTTTTTTTTTTTTTTTTCGGTCCACATCTCCTCCAAGACTTGGCTACCCTCACTCTCTCCCATGTTCTTCGGACCCGGCTCGGTCCACATCTCCTCTTAGACTTGGCTACCCCCTCCTCACCCTCTCACATAATGCCTTGTGCTCAGGTGTCCTTTGTATTTTGGGACCACCTCTAGGAGCATAATGTCCATCCAATTTTCTCTCTCCTAGGAATATGTCGTTCTCTCTCCTCTCTCCAGTGGAATGCACGTTCTCTCTCCTCTCTCCGATGGAATGTGCATGTGCTATGTGGCAGCCCGTCATTGGCTGTCCACATCCACAATCCACCACAAACGTAAAAAAATTTACGAAAAAAAAAACGGCAAAAAAAAAAACTGGTCCACGCGTACGGCCGTACTGTACGACCAAAAAACGAAAAAAAAAAAAACCCTCGCACAATGGCATTACGTAAGGGAAGCCCCTGCCTGAGGGCCTTCCTTGCTGATCCCGCCCTCCCAGCAAGGAAGGCCCTCAGGCAGGGCCTTCCCCCCCCCCCACGCAAAGCCCTTCCTTTGCCCTCTCACATATCTATGTACTCACTTCCTCCTGCCAGTTTTGACATTATTCGCTGGCCCATTTATCATAAAGAAAAAATAAGCTCCCGTCTCATTTGCCATTGTCCGAGCAATTAGCGCTTTTCCTGAACCTGGAGGACCAAAAGAGAAGAATTCCCTTTGGAGGCTTCACACCAATTGACTTGAAAAGTTGAGGATGTATTACAGGAAGTTCAACAAGCTCACGTATATGTGCCATTTGTTTGCGAACGCCACCTACATCATCATACCCTACTTCATCGACTCACTCCTCATCTTCTCGTCTTATTGGTTCTCCTTCACAAAAAATCTCTGTATCAGGTGCAACAATACAATATTCTGCAGGGTCTGTGATGCCCTCAATGGTGTCATCTATAGGAAGAACATGAATACGCTCCATACTTCACATCTGCACATTGATGCAAGTTTGTCCTTACAACTTTATTCAACTGCGAATTCTTGTCTGAGGCTGCGATAGATTCAACTTTCACTTCACTTGCAGCATACGTATTGAGAAACTGGCTTGCATAACCATAAACATCTAAAAAGAAGCTGATGTACGTCTGCACAACTTGTTATACGTGTGCAATCTGTCGCGATTGCGTTTCAAGAATTCAAAAATCACCATCCACCCAACCCTTCCGCAGCAAATCAATATCTATGGCATTGTGAGCTTCTGTAGCCGTCGTGCGCCAACCATCTCTTGAGTCAGCTCGGTCCAGTACCTCCCTCTCTCTCCTACACTCGGTCCAGATCGATCTCTCTCTCTCTCTCTCTCTCTCTCTCTCTCTCTCTCTCTCTCTCACTCACTCACTCACTCATTGATAGTCTTACCCTAATGTATTAAAATAAAAAACGTGGATATACACTGACGTACCACTACCTCACACTTACAAGGTTTGTCCCATTGCACATGGTGGAACTTTTTCTACTTAAAAGGTTTCCCACAAATATTTGAATTGGTTTGTTTGTTTAAAATAATTTGGAGGGAAATAGAGTTTCCCACTCCCACTCTCTCCTTCCAGGTTACTACCCTATTGGGCACCAGTACATGCTCCTCTCAACCATTTTTGCTTTACAACACCGGTGAAGAACTCTGCTCCTCTGATACCGTTGAAAGTGCGCCCTACCTACATATGGATCAGCGATCAGACAGCTTACAGTATGTATTTGCTTACATTTACTCTACGTTTTGGAGAAGGTTGCTGTAATAATGATCGGATTTGATATGTCATTCATCTTTCTAAACCTTGTTAAGGGTATGATAGGGCAAGAACACTTTGAGGTCCAGCGATGGACAACAATGACATGTTTGGTTGCTTGAAACCGTCCACCCTGCCTCAAAGGGCAGCGATGGACAGTTTCAAAGTATGTGATAATTCTCTGAAATTGCAGGTGATGGTAATGATGTAACCACAACTTTTTCATGCTTTTTGCTTACTCATGACTCAGTGAGCAACGATGGAGGGCTGCCTCACTCCTACACATATTTCACACTCTTCTTTGAGTAACAATGAGCGCTGTCCAACGATGGACAGATCGCTAATAATTGCTCATATGAAGAGGATGTATCAATATCGCTTGATGCTTTCCAGTGATGGATTGCATATGCATGATAAAACTCACACTTACAGACCTTGCTGTTTTAGCGATGGACAGGAGGATGGTCTCCTCGTCAGTTGATAATACTACTTACTCATGCATGGCTAACTGTTTAGCGATGGACAATGAACTTGTGCTATCAGTTCATAGAATCTTTCACTTCTGTAGCCTCCTCCAACCAGCGATGGAAGGATGGACACATGCATACATAACTCTTACTTATGTGCTCTCTTTTTGAGATATTCGTAGATTCTGTGACCTCATAGTATGAAGCTAATGATATCTCAGGCTATAGCTTTCTCATACTGCTCCAGCTTCGTCAGAATACTACGTGGTTCTTTCCTGAACCAACTACTCTTTACTGGATGGTATGCAACCAACTGGATCTCTGCGTCATCATTCCTATACAGTGTCCTTATACCGTGGATATTATATCATTCCGATATAACATTCAGGGTAACACTTCACCTTTCCTCTATTAGTGTTACTTCAGACTTTTGGTGAGAACCAACTGGAAAGCATGGATATGCTCAGGAGTATTAATGGCAGTGCGTGACATATCTTATGTCGGTAAGCTGATCAGTATGGCACTCGCCTTGATACGGTAATATAACGGCTTGGCCTATCGCTAAAACACTGTATGTTTGAGAAGACTGGACTATGTTTTAAAATGCTATTCAAAGCTGTTAAGTAGTATAACTTCTTTTGGACATGAATAACAACTGTCGTTCAGCTATGACACATGTCTTCCTCACTGAACTAACTTGAGCGGTTTTGTTTTGTGGGATGGTGGCAGGTATCAGCTGGACGTCTTGAAAGTGGTTATGCTTTATGGTGCTTTCTAGTACTGTATTTTACTTTTCAGCTGTACTTTACCTTGTTGGATTATGAATAAAGGCTTTAAAGAGCTTCAGTCTTGCTTTGTCAAGAGAAACTAAGTGGTGTCTTGTAACTCTCTCTTGTGTATCCTGGTGGTGTAAATTCGACTATTCTTGGTTGGAATAGTACTGAAGCTCTTACCTTTTATCCGATTCATAAGCTAACAAAGGTCCTTATTGTATGTTTTAGTCCATAGGGTGGTTTCAAGAAGCTGCAACTTTGGGTTATGGGGAACCCCTACCTCCTCCTAACCTTTTTGTTCATACTATTATTTGCTGTATGAAGAAGGCCGTTGAGTTACATAATTTTATTATTAATATTGATAGGGCTACTTGTGCTTTTGCTGGACCTGATAAAAAGATTCTTTGTCTGATTGATTTACTAGAGACCATCGACTGGGTAAAGATTTATCTGGAGTTTGTTAAGAAAAGACAACCGTTGAACCTTGTGAAAAATCTTTATAGTTGTCTAATGATTTTGCTGAAAAAGTTTGAAGAGGAAGAAAAGTTCTGCAATTCACACATCAGAAAAGTGTTTTTGTGCCTAGAAAATAAAAATGGGATTTCCCTTACTGTCACTACACCTATTGCTTCTGATGCTCCTTCCTCTCTTCACCCGCTTGTTTATACTGACGACCTTGATGAAGACAGCGCCTCTCAGCTCGAGATCTTTTCTCAAGACATTTGTGATATTGGTGACCTTACCTCTTTTGATTTCTGTCAAGCCAAAAGCTGCCAAGTTCCTTTTGTGCCTGCTAAAATCATTGAGTTTAAGTCTACTCTCACTTCTTACAAGCTCTGGAGTCTCCCTTCTGTTAATTTCCTCGCACTGATACCTATTGACCTCTGGATTCTGATGACTCATTTGACAGAAAAAGAAATACAAGCTTGCAAATTGGCCGCTTTGCACAAAAATCCCTCACTTGAGACCCCTGTTTCTTTTGATACCATTATCCGCATGAACAAATTTGAACCCTCTCGTTGCCCTTCTGAGCAGGTCTGGGCCAAGACAAGAGGACACTTTGAGACTGACTTCAACAGAACGAACCTTCACCAAGCCAGAATCTGAAATTGAAAAAGACCTTTTTTCAAATGTAGATGTGGTGATAAATGTAAAAACAGTTCTTCCATCATTTGGTTTGATCATACTATCTAGTTCATTATGAATAACTTGGCCAAGTTATTCATAATGAACTAGATAGTATGATCAAACCAAGTTTTTTTCCTTGTGCTTCCCTCCAAAGTCAGATAAATGCTTTTTTTATGTGGCTAAATAAACCTGCTAGGGATGTGGTAAAATCTCATATCACTTTTCTCTTTATCCGCCAACACATGATTGATGCCTCTATTGAACTGGCTAAAGACTCCTCTGCCAAATTACTTGCACCTTTAGGAGATGCTGTTGGAGGGTTTGCGGATCCCAACGCAACCCTAACCCTAGTTAATAAGTGAGAGGGATTTGGCACCCTGTGTGTGTAAGTCCAACCCGATGATCACATAGTTATTTGATTGATTAGTTAAAAGTCAATAAAAGGACTTTAGGCCTTTTTGCAGAAATTTTAATGTCGCAGGGCCTTAATGTCAAATTAGTGAATAAAGTTGGGTTTCCCTCCAATTTTGATGGTTCCCACACTTTTTTAAATTTGAATAAAAAGAGAGACAAGACTGGACCAATAGGATTCAGAGGCCAAGGTCCTCCTCTCTACTATAGAAAGGGACCAACTCGAGTTGCTCCTCATGTGCATTTCCTCATTTCAATAAAGCAGATTAGTTCTCTTCAAAAATGGACTGATGAATGTCCTTGCTCTTCTTCTTTCCTTCTCCATCTCTCACGCTTTCTTTGGATTTTGCTAATTATTAGATCTGAATGTTATTGGAATTGAGTGTTATTATACTTTTTATGTGAGAGAGAGAGAGAGAGAGAGAGAGAGAGAGAGAGAGAGAGAGAGAGAGAGAGAGAGAGAGAGAGAGAGAGAGAGAGAGAGAGAGAGAGAGAGAGAGAGAGAGAGAGAGAGAGAGAGAGAGAGAGAGAGAGAGAGAGAGAGAGTAAGCTATCTTTGTTGTGGATCGTAGTGTTAATGGATCTTAGTGTTAATGAGTAGGGTTAATGGATGTAGAGTTAGATTTAGATCTTCCATTCATGCTGAAATCTGAACTAAACTATCACTCTCATGGGAACGAACCTACGCGTGACAACTAACTCCGTCTCTATGATGCTAGATTGACTAGATCTTGGATTCAGGTTAGGCAAGGCAAGAAACCCACTACAATTTTGGCGCCGTTGCAGGGGAGCTATGCCAATTTTTCAGTTTGCAGCATGATTATTGGATGGTTAGCTTGCATTAGGCATCTTGTCGTGGCATGAATAGTGTTAGATCTGTATTTTAGGGTTAGTTTGGAATTGATTTTGCTTGATTTGAGTGGATTTGCTTGTTTGAAATCTAATCTGATTGTTAAAACAAGAAAAGATATTCAGATCACCAATCTTAAGATCCATTTGGATCTGAGATATTAGAGAAAATAATAAAAAACGGTCAAATCTGTCATATTTGGTCAAAAAGAGACAAAAAGCGTCATCAGAACTTAGAACTTTTTATCCTCTTTCAAGAAACCTTCGCCGAGTTGTAGACACCTTCGGTTTTGTTTACAAAACCTTCGGTTTGAAGGGCAAAGATTAATTCCTAGCAGATTTTCAGAAACATCAGAAAAACAGTCAAAAAACACCAAAAATTCATGAAAACCCTAAAAATACAGAAAAAGAACCTTCGCCCGATTCACTATGCATAGGTGTGATTCAGGTCTATCTACTGCCAAGTCGACGAAGAATATTACCAAAAGTAGAAAGGGTTTCAGAGGATCAGTTGTCATATTGCCATATTTTTGCCAAAAAAAGTCACTTTTTTGTAAAATTACCAGTATTAGTCTTGATCCTTCGCCAGAACCTTCATCGAGTTTCCAGAACATTCTATTTGTAGTAAATTACTATTTTTGAATTCGACGAAGATTCTTCTTGACCAGATCATAGAAAATCTTGAATTTTACCCTCGCCAACCATCAGAAACTGTATTTTCTTGTGTCACAAACCTTCGTCCGTTTTTCCATAATCATATATGTGTTAGATCTTTCACCTGAGAGGTCGACGAAGGTTATTTTTCAAGAAATCATAAAAAGAAAAAAAAGTTCAGAGAGTTTTTTGTCTAAAATAGCACTATTGAACCTTCGCCGAGCCAATCTTCGCCTAGTGAACCTTCGCTAGACCTATTTTAAGTTTTTGATTTTCCAGATCAAGTTTCTGTCAAAATTTGGATCAAATCTGATATATTTTGAACTGGATTCTGAGAGATTTATCATTTTTTAAGAAGGATCGATTAATCGAATCTCGAAAACTTTTTCATGATATAGAATCAGATTCTTGAAAAATGGAATAGATCTAGTAGATCTGATCAGAGATAGTTGTGATTAAAAAATCTAGATCCAATCTCATTGTCTGCTTAATCTAAATTTGTAAAGATGGCTGCCCCTGGAGCTGCTCCTGGAGGTGCTCCACAAGAAGTCAATCCAATTATTGTTAGAAGAGCACCCCGTTTGGATCTACCCAAATATAATGGATTAATAGATCCAGTTAGATTTCTTCATATCTATGTTGAATCCTGTGAAGTCTATGGTGAGATTTACCCTCAAGATAAACTTAAGCTGTTTCCTATGGCCTTAACAGGCACAGCTCAAGATTGGTACTATAACCAAGACGAAACTGAGCGTACAGATTGGGAGGTTGTTAAGCGAGCCTTATCACATGGTTCAAACCACAAAAGTTTACGGAAGACCCTTTCCTACTTTTAAGTAAAATTAAAATGGGAAAGCGAGAAATGGTTCGAGATTACATTGAACGAGTGAAACGTCTTAGATCTGAATGCGAACCTGAGCTGATTAACAAAAATGCCATATTTATGTGGTTTTTGTCAGGTCTACCTAAACAGATCAAACGTGAGTTGAGATGCCATAATGAGTATGCACTCTTGCAAAATGCTATGGACGATGCAATTCGAGAGGAGGATAAAGATTCAGATGAGGAACCAAATATTAGTATGTTGCCTTATACAGCAGGACAGACTACTACGACATCCACCACTAGTGCATCAACGAATGCCAATGCTACTGCAGAAATGATGCTCAATGAGTTCGAGAAACTTGGGAAGAACCAGCAAAAACAGATGGAAAAGTTGCAGTTGCAATTTGATGAGACAATCAAAGCATTGAAAAATTTCCACGAGGAAGCAAACAAGGAACCTGAAAAGCTTGCAAAGACTTTTCCTACCAGGGAAAATGTCTGGTGTTCTATTTGTATAGGAAATCACATAGTGAACGAGTGTTCTCAATTGAAAAAAACGAATGGAATTCAGTGTTTGCCATCTGTTTAATTCACCTGATCATGAGACTGCTTTTTACAACTTCAACCCTTGGATGGTTCAACAACGGTATGCCCAAATGAAATATCGAGAACCACAGTATGGAGGTAACCCAGCAGTAAGACCGCGACAATCTGCTCTTGGATACCCGGAACGTTTAGCTTTACCTGCTCCTCCTGCCAATTTGATGGAACCAGAACCTTACGGAAGTGCTGAGGAATGGAACTATGGTAATGATCAGGAAAGTGGATTTTCAGAACAATATGCCATTTATGTTGCCGCTCAACAACAAGCTTCTAAAAATTGGAGCAGAGCACCACTTGGATGCTTTGCATGTGGAGAAAATCACAGAGTTGCAGAATGTCCAAATAAAGAGAAATTTGTACCATTTTGTCGTGACTGTGGTTATGGGCATTGCTATAAAGACTGTCCAACAAGACCGAAGCCACCACCAACTATAGCACCAGTAAATTTAATAACAATCAAGCAAAGACCAGTAGCTCAGAATAAACCAGGTGCACCCTTGATGGTGGTCACCAGAGCACAGAAGCAAAAAGAACCAGTAGTGGATCCAGTACCTGCTGATTCTACCATTGAACGTTACACCAACAGCATCGGGAGTCTATCCAAATCTTAATGCAGAAAAACGAAGATATCAGAATATGAGGCAGTGGATTGAACATCTGCAAGAAGAAGGGGAGCTTGAAGCTGCTAAATCAACAACTGAAGTTCGGTCTTCACCATTGCAGCCTTCAAGAAATTTACGTACGGATATGAATGATCAGTTACATCATCTTGAAGAACCCTTCAAGATGACTGAACCAGAAGCACTGCAAACAGAACTACTCATGAACATTTTGTCTAGTAGGATCAATATTTCATTGGGAGAGTTCCAGAAGTTGGTGCCAAAAGAAAAAGAAGTCTTAGCGCAAAAGTTAGCTCAAGAAGAACCAGAAGTCGATCAGGAGCCGCTTTTTTGTATTGGATTTGAAGAATCTAACGAAGTACTCTATGTTGGAGCCGCTTGGGAAAGTGAACAAAAGAATATCACTCTGTCGATACAGCATAGACAATTTCCTAAAGAAGCAGCCGTGATAGATGGCGGTTCAGGAGTTAACCTGATCTCTACAAAGCTATGTGCAAAATGGGGCCTTACAAAGATCAAACCTGCTACTTTTGCTATTAAGCTAGCTGATCAAACGACAGTTTGTCCACGAGAAATAGTGAAAGATATACCTGTCAGGATTGCAGGAGTACAATTCGTCATTATTTTTGAAGTAATGGACTTACCAGAAGCGCCTATTGTTTACCGACTTCTATTGGGACGTCCATGGTTACGAGTTGCGCAAGTGATTCATAACTGGGGTACCGAAAAAATCACTTTTGAAAATCGTGAACTTGCAGTTAAAATTGATCTTACAACTTGGACTATCAAACCAGTGGTTCAAAAAGAGGATGACAATTCGTCAACAACAGATCACACTTGTGAACGACCACAGAAATATTTGGGAGTTCATTACGATTCTCAAATAGATTCAATCAATTGGAATGAAGCTCTTGCAACGATTGACTGTACAGCAGGATATATGTGTCAACAAGATAATCAATCAGGTTTGAGCGAGATTTTCTTATTAGATCAAACTTTGGATACACCAATCACGTTTCCACTAAATGTGTTGAATGTAGCCTGGATATCAACAGAACCTATACCAGATCCGATTGAGGATGAACTCATTCATGTGAGTCATGCCTTGACTTATGATGGCAATGCAGAACTTACGGATGAGTAGATTCTAAGTCATATGGATCCGACCAAATTTGGAGTGCGTAATGTTCTTGATGAACCAACAATCAAATCGCCCAAAGCAGTTATATTGAAGGAAGACAGGATCACAGGATCAATGACAAAGAAACAAGCTAAGCAACATTATAATACGGTCCTAAAATGGGAAAATCTTCCTCAGAAGATTGATTCAAAGGAAGTGCCACCTTTATTTGATAAAGGCAAAGAAAAAGTCGAGGATGATTCTTCAAGTCAGATTTCTAGTAAGACATCATCATCTAGAAAGTCTTCACCTTTGAAGAAAGATTTATCATCTCGAAAGTCATCGCCTCCACGATCAATTCCTGCTATGAAGGCTAAACGAAGATCCAAGACAAGTCCTTTCGAAAAAGAACAAGCAAACGTAGTCTAGCATGATATGCCCGAGCATTTTAAACGTTATACACTGGATGATGTGGTTATCATGTTACATAAAACACATTGTGAACCTGAAGAACACATGTCGAAATCTAAAGAAGTTTATGATGGCCCAGCTAAGACGCAGCCAATGAATCTTGCCGAGCCAGGAGAGCCGGAAAAGATTGTACAAGTTGGATCACAACTTACTCCTGAACAGTATCAAGCACTCCGCTTGTTACTTATTAAGTATTAGGATTGCTTTGCATGGAATTATCAAGACTTGAAGGGTATTCCGACATCAGTGATTGAACATACCATACCTGTAGTACCTGATGCAGTTCCAAAGGTTACAAAGTTCTATCGCTGTAATCCTAATATAGCGGATCTAATAAAGAAAGAACCTTAGAGATTGCTTGACGCAGATTTTATTTATGAGATCAAGCATACTGAATGGATTTCATCGACTGTCATTGTTCCTAAGAAAAATGGGAAATTGAGGATCTGTGTGCACCTCAAAGCCTTGAACAAAGTGACATGGAAGGATCACTTTCCGTTACCTTTTAGGAGAGTGGAAGGAGTAAATCCAACACCCCCCCTTAATCTGGATCCGTGAATGCCTTGATCTTCAGACTGAGCAATGCACACAATTTGTTGTGTGCATTAACACTGAGTGCTTTCATGAAAATATCTGCAACCATGTCCTGCGTTTTGCAGTACGTTAAGCTCACCTCTTGGTCGAGAACCTTGCCCCTGATGTAGTGATATCTTATCTCAATGTGCTTACTCCTAGAATGAAATCTAGAGTTGGTTGATAGTGCAATAGCACTTTGATTATCACAAAACAAGATTGTAGGGATGTGGTGATACAAATTGATGTCTGACAATAAATTTTTCAACCAAAACGCTTTCTTAATAGATTGAGAAGCAACAATGTGTTCTGCTTCAGTAGAAGAAAGTGCGATAAAGGTTTGCTTACGACTGTTCCATGAAATAGGACCGCCATTGAAGAAGAATGTAAATCCAAATGTGGATCTACGATGGTCTACATCTCCTCCCCAGCTTGCATCAGAATATCCACTGAGGTGATAAAGATTGTCGTAGTTGACATCTCCATAGTAGATGCACTGGTCCCTGGTAGCTCGAATGTATCTCATGACTCGAATAAGAGCCTTTCAATGGGTAATTCCAGGATTAGCCATGTATTGGCTGAGTGAGCTGACAACAAAAAAAATGTTTGGTCTTGTATAGACCATTGCGTACATGAGAGATCCGAATATCAATCGATACGGGTATTCTCTCATCTGCTCCTCTTCCTGCTTGGTTTGGGGACATTGGTCCTTTGGCAAATGCAGGCCTGGATCCATTGGTGAGTGAGCTGATTTACAATTCATTAAATTGTATCTGTTAAGAACATTATGAAGATAGCTTTGTTGAGTGATGTAAATCAATCGATTTGCTCTGTCTTTGTGGATTTGAATTCCAAGACAGAAGTGAGCTTCACCCAGATCAGTTATGTCGAATTCTGAGAACAACATATGTTTCGAATCCTTGACCATATTGGTATTGTTACTGAAGAGCAACGTATCATCAACATACAAGGTGATGATAATGAAGGATTGTTGTACTGACTTTGAATAAACGTTGCAATCAGCAGTGCTTGGTTTAAATTCTTGTTTAATGAGGAATGTGTTGATCCTCTGAAACCAAGCTCTGGCAGACTGTTTCAAGCCGTACAATGCTTTATGGAGTTTACAGACATGATCCTTCATGCCTTCCAGAATGTATCCTTCGGGCTGGATCATGTAGATGTCTTCTTGTATAACTCCATTCAGATAAGCTGTTTGTACATCGAACTGATGTACTTCGAGGTCGGCAGTTGCAACATAAGATAGGAGCATTCGGATCGACGAATGTTTGACAACTGGACTGAAAGTCTCACTATAGTCGACATTCAGGATCTGGGTGAATCCTTGTGCTACCAGTCTTGCCTTCCTTCAATCAATTGCTCCATTGGCATTGTATTTGATCTTAAAGATCCATTTGCAATCAATAATATTGCAGCCAATAGGAGCTTTGATTACCATGTCTAATTTTTGATCAGAGAGGAATACTCTCAGTCCATAGCTTCTCTCTAGAGATCAGAGTCTGGTTGGCTAAGTGCCTCTTCGATTGTCGTCGGTTCCTCCATTAAAAGACAGGCAGACTCAGGAGTATACCTTGTGGGTTGTGTGCGCACTCGGCTTGATCTTCTGGGAAGATTCGACTCATGAACCACTCCTAGGACTTGTTGCTGGGTAGCAACATCTTCGTCTGATTCGCTGTCTCGAAGTGGGTCGACGATAGACATGCTTGAGCCAGAGGCTCGAACTGTCGTGTCAATGGTAGGCGATGAAGATTCTTCTTAAGTAACTTCCTTGCCTTTGAGGTCGACGAACTGATCCTCGATAAAGACTATATCTCGGCTATAGAAAATTTGCCGGGTATCAAGATCGTACAACTTGTAGGTGTTATCAAACAAGGTATATCCAATCAGGATGGTCTTGAGACCTTGGAAGTCCAATCTTCCTTGTGTCTTTTGGGATCCGCGCATAAGCAATGCACCCTAACACTTTTAGGTTCTTAAAGAAGGCTTAAAGCCTGTCCACACCTCGTGGGGTGTCTTGTATGAAAGAGCTTTGGTCAAACATCTATTCTGGATGTAAGCTGTAGTGGAAATAGCTTCAGCCCAGAACTTCTTAGGCAACAATGCATGTGCTAGCATACACTTAGTAGATTCGACCAAAGTTCGGTTATTCCTCTCAACTAAGCCATTAGATTGAGGACTGTAAGGAGTGATGAACTGCTGCTCAATGTCTGGGCTTTGGCAGTACTCCTTAAACTTGACAGAGATATATTCTCCACCGTTGTCTGACCTCAGGGCCTTAATCGTCCTTCCAGTCTCCTTTTTTGCACGCTCCTTGAAGATTCTGAAGCAGTTGAAGGCTTCCAATTTCTTCTTTATGAAATACACCATCGTTCTTCTTGAAAATTCATCAATAAAGGTTATAAAATACTTGGCATCCTTCAACGAAGGATTTTTCATCGGGCCACAGATATCTGAATGTACAACATCTAGCAATCCTCTAGAAACATGCTGATGGCTTGATTTAAATGGTTTCCTGGTCTGTTTACCAATTAGACAGTCTTGACAGACAGGTAGCTCGACTGTTTCGTGAAGATAGTTGAGATCAAGAACAATAGATTGTCTAGACATTCGTTGTACAACAACATAATTTAAATGACCAAGTCTATAATGCCAAAGTAAACCTGTATTTGATTGAATTGAAGTACTGAGAGCCTGACTAGAGGCAGAAAAGCAATGACTTGATTTATACAAGTATCCATGTCTCTTTTCGAGTGCTAGGATCTTGCCTGTCCTATCAACCACTTTACATTGATCACATTCAAATTCTACTCTGTCTCCTAGATCTGTGATTTTGCTTACAGAGAGCAGATTTGTGGATAACTTAGGTACATACAGAACTTTGGAGAGTAGCCTAGATTGATCATTTGCAAAGCATAATCTTACAGTGCCTTTACCTTTAATAGCTTGTGTGCTATTGTCGCCAAGGTGGACAAATTTTTGGGTACTGTAAGGTGTATAGGACTCGAAACAGCCTATTAGGCTAGTCATGTGCTGAGTGGCTCCGGAGTCCAGGAACCAAGAACTGTCACCAGATGCTCCTTGATGGTTGGTCATGAAGACATCATGATCCGCTTCTTGAATTGGCTGTGGAGCTTCTGCAGCTGCATTTGCCACTTGATTCGACTGTCCTTTGCTGTTGTTCTTCGCTTGAAATATTCGGCAGTCTTGAATTTCGTGGTTGTTTCGTTTGCAGTATTTACAGAACAGCTTCTTCTTTGTCTGCAGATTCGATTGTTCCTTGTGCAAAGCTGGTTTCTGGTCTGGCTTTGATGGCTTCGGGCCTTTCTTTTTCTTCTGCTTTGTCGTGCCCTTGTTGGTGTACAAGGCATGAGAATCAACTGAGGAACTTGAGGCTTCATTCTTTCGCGTGTCTTCCTGCAACAACATAGTGGTGACTCTCGAAAGAGTCAATTCTGGATGAGTCGTGATGATCATCACCCAGCTGTCGTAACAACTTGGCAAGCTTGTAAGCAGTTGCATCATTGCATCTTGATCGTCTACGACAGATCCGACAGTGGCCATTTGTCTTAGCAGGTTCTTGAATTGCTTAATGTGATTCTGCAAAGAATCACCATTCGTCATCTTAAGGGAGTAGAATTTCTTCCTGAGATGTAGCTTAGAAGCTATATCTCGCACTTTGTATAGCAAGCTCAAGATGTCCCAGACTTCTTTCGATGTCTGAGCCTCGGATACATGGCCGATCTGTGTATCCGTGATGTTGAGGATGATCAGTGCGAAAGCCTTTCCATCCTTTAACTTCTATCTGGCGATTGTTGCGTCGTCTGCTTCAGGTTTCCCTATTGAACTTGGGACAACGTCATACAATTCCTTTGCCATTAGTACAGTTTTCATCTTAAATTTCCACAGATGGTAATTGGCTCCATCAAGCTTGTCCATGAGAGGACTGGCTTTCTCTTGGAAATCCATGTGAAAGAATTAGCCTAAGTGATAGGCGAAACTATCAGTGACTTAAGTATGAAAATCTGATACTGGAAAAATACAGAACAAGAAGACAATTACTCTATTGGCTAGTAGAGTCTTGTACTGTGGAAGCTAATAAAGCTATGAACATGGCTCTGACACCATGTTGGGAGAGAGAGAGAGAACGAATAAATGACGAACAAGACACGAACGAGAAATGACTCGAACAAGAAAATGTTCATGCGCAGCGGAATGAGTTAAATGACTCTCTCCCTAAGCATGACTACGCCTATCAGAATGAACTGAACAGATAGTGATTAAAATCACGGTCATTCTAGATTACGTAGCCAAACCTTTGAATGGACGAAGCGCTAGAAGAATAATTTGTCGCGAATTGCAAGACAAATTATTTGTCGCGAATGATTCGCGAAGAGCTAGACAGTGCTCGACTGATAATTACTCGCGAATTATTCGCGAAAGATAAGAATAAAAATTAACTGTTTATTATTCGAAAGAGCAACCGGAACTATCAGACATAAAGAAGAATAAACATAGCAATATTGACAGATCTTAAACGCAGAATAAATGAACTGTGTCAGATTAACTATAGCAAGTATGCAGATCAATAATGCGATAGAGCACAAAATAGTAGCGGACAAAACCGCGTGCCATACCAAGCTTATTTTTGTCTATAATGAGGAATATAATCTCCTTTGCTTGTTCTAGACTTATCTTGCTCTTCTAGCATACACTGCTTCATCGTCATCTATTAAATACACAGATGGTATCTACTATATACAAGATATTATGAGTGTGCAGATATGAAAGTACAGAGTGGATGTGCTGTTTGTAGGAGATCGCGGGTGGCTATAGTCATTGTTCAATCTGTTAGCGCAGCTGCAAAGGATGAGCATGGAAAAGGGTGTGACGTCAGGTGAATGTTCGTGATGATGCAAGAGTGCGTCACTCTTACGAATGGCTTTAGGATAAGATCTACAGGGTGGCTTAGCTTTTAGGGCACTTTGCCATTCTGTGAGGTAGTGTCCTCCTTTCGCCTGTCACCATGACTTGTGTAAGAACACAATGTCACAATTCATTCGCCTTTTATTCGTCTATGCGAATTTGTGTGTAAAAATGTAGACTACGTGACAACGTTATAAAATATATAGCATGAATGGAGGCAGATTAAAATTGGGATTTAGGAGAGTGGAAGGAGTAAATCCAACAACAAGACACCACTTAGTTCCTCTTGACAAAGCAAGACTGAAGCTCTTTAAAGCCTTTATTCATAATCCAACAAGGTAAAGTACAGCTGAAAAGTAAAATACAGTACTAGAAAGCACCATAAAGCATAACCACTTTCAAGACGTCCAGCTGATACCTACCACCATCCCACAAAACAAAACTGCTCAAGTTAGTTTAGTGAGGAAGACAGGTGTCATAGCTGAACGACAGTTGTTATTCATGTCCAATAGAAGTTATACTACTTAACAGCTTTGAATAGCATTTTAAAACATAGTCCAGTCTTCCCAAACATACAGTGTTTTAGCAATAGGCCAAGCCGTTATATCACCATATCAAGGCGAGTGCCATACTGATCAGCTTATGGTCAATTGGTCCGTATCAGTTCGTTTTAATCAAAGAGGAGTATGGAAAGTTTAAACCGTTAGGTGTTTTATTTAGCCAAAAGACTTGGTGTGAACATGTGTGCTGGTATCAGAGCAAATCCATGCTATACTGACCCAAGTGACCCTTACGACGTAAGGTATGTCACGCACTGTTGTTCATACTCCTGAGCATATCCATGCTTTCCAATTGTATCTCACCAAAAGTCTAAAGTAACACTAATAGAGGAAAGGTGAAGTGTTAGCCTGAATGTTATATCGAAATGATATAATACCCATGGTATAAGGACACTGTATAGGAAAGATGTCATTAAAACAGAGAGACTATCAATGTTTATACTGGGTAGTAGGACAGATCCATGCCATTCTACTCCCTAAGTATAAACTATGACTCTTACGCATATCCATGCTGTCTAAGATCATAATACTGGAGTCCTTACTGTTTCTTTTAGTGACCAAATCTTATTTCCAAGTATTTTCGTTTGATTTGAGTGTGGTCTTATGTCGTTACTTATTTTCGAACAAGGGAAGTCGAAAAACGGAAAGAAAGTGGAATGAAAGACTAAACTTACGTAGAGTGCATGTCTATCATAGTTTTTATGGAGCCAAAACCACCATGCTTACCGAAGTTGTGAAGAGTAAATTTAAACTTGAAGAGTGTACCTGAATAGTTGTAGACGTAGCTTCTCAGTTTAGCAAGTCTCTTAATAAATTGTGCTTCAAAAATGGAAAGATACCAATTGCACCACGTAGGTGAACAAGAAAAACCCATAGAAATACCACGTGTCTGTCTCCAGGTTCTGTTTAAAAGCCTGACAATACAATTATCAATCAAGAAGTCATTCCATTGATAGAGGAAGTTTATATCCAAAGAATGCCAGTCTTGTGATTGTTTTGCCTTCCAAGACCAATTGAAAACTTCCCGTAAATGATTTTATTTAAAGTATAAAAGCTCATATCTGGAATATTGAAAGGCATGCTTTATTGCCTTTTTCATGACAGTTTTTAAACCCTCTGGGCCATCTAGGGGAATATTCTCATAGCATTTTGAGAAATCTACGACCCACATATTGGTAATCAGAGATGGTAAGTTCAGATAGAAATCCATTGATGACTCACATTGCCAGTGTAAAATTGTATCAGCTCTAAGGATACTCTTGTATGTATTTGCCTTAAGGCCTGCTCCTTCCATGAGGAAGTGTGACAGCATACCAAGAGCTCCTGTGAGAAATTTAGTAAGTATGGTAGAACAGCAATCGTGAGCATTTGGTAATCCATCTGAAAGAGTCTTTGTGGGCTTTAAAAGTGCAGAGGAGGTAGGGTAGAGAATTGTTTTCTAGAAAAAATTCAGGTAGAATGTTTGTAGAAATGTTCATTATAAATGACAAGGAATCCTCCACAAGATTAGATTAATCGTTAGAGAAAGGAGTAAAATCCAAACTGTAAGTTGTTTTATGGCCAAATTTTGCACAAAGAAGTTACACATGAAACAGGGGTTATGCTGTGCATTATCAATTCCATTAATGTATAGAGAGTTCGTAAGCCAAAGTAGTTCATCCTTTGCAATCTTATTTTTGGAAAAAAATTCAGTGTCCCTTTGCTTTGTAATCTGAGACACGCTTCTTCTTCCCTGTTCCTGAATCGGAGATGACTGAATTCGAATTATTTAAATTAAAAGAGCCTGTCCTTTTGTTTGAGTTCTGAAAGTATTTGTCTTGGAGGGTAGAAAAACTGGGATGTTTTAAGAGACGTTCTATTTCTCGGATATTCTCGGCATCTATAGTGGGTTTCTTGCCTTGCCTAACCTGAATCCAAGATCTAGTCAATCTAGCATCATAGAGACGGAGTTAGTTGTCACGCGCAGGTTCGTTTCCATGAGAGCGATGGTTCAGTTCAGATTTCAGCATGAATGGAAGATCTAAATCTAACTCTACATTCATTAACCCTACTCATTAACACTAAGATCCATTAACACTACGATCCACAACAAATAGCTTACTCTCTCTCTCTTTCTCTCTCTCTCTCTCTCTCTCTCTCTCTCTCTCTCTCTCTCTCTCTCTCTCTCTCTCTCTCTCTCTCTCTCTCTCTCTCTCTCTCTCTCTCTCTCTCTCTCTCTCTCTCTCTCTCTCTCTCTCTCTCTCTCTCATAAAAAGTACAATAACACTCAATTCCGATAAAATTCAGATCTAATAACTAGCAAAATCCAAAGAAAGCGTGAGAGATGGAGAACGAAAGAAGAAGAGCAAGGACATTCATCAATCCATTTCTGAAATGAACCAATATGCTTTATTGAAATGAGGAAATGAACAAAAGGAGCAACTCGAGTTGGTCCCTTCTTATAGCAGAGAGGAGGACCATGGCCTCTGAATCCTACTGGTCCAGTCTTGTCTCTCTTTTTATTCAGATTTAAAAAAGTGTGGGAACCATCAAAATTGGAGGGAAACCCAACTTTATTCACTAACTTGACATTTAGGCCCCGCAACAATAAAAGTCTCGAAAAAAGGCCTAAAGTCCTTTTATTGACTTTTAACTAATCAATCAAATAACTATGTGATCATCGAGTTGGACTTACACACGCAAGGTGCCAAATCCCTCTCACTTATTAACTAGGTTTAGGGTTGCCTTGGGATCCACAAACCCTCCAATAGTATCCCCCACCAAAATTGGCAGCGGTCCCACGACACCTACAATATGCAGTTATTGGGCACTTTTACTGGCTTTTAGCCGAATCTTGATTAAATGGTACTGCACCTTCTCCATAAAGTCGAGGCGTGCAGTATTAAAATCCTAATTGTGTGGCAGAAACAATGGTGGGCTCCGGCAATCCACTTGGAGGTTGTCCATGATGTGAAGCGTGATTCCCAGGAGCCTCCCATCATTGTCACACGAAAATATAAAGGAGCAACCGACAACTGATCTTTGATTTGCTCTGAGGCCATCAACCTATTTGGATCGAATGCCAGAGGAGGAAGACAATTGTCCCATCTGGTTACCACTGACGTCAAAAAAGTTAGATCTTTAGCAAACATTGCCGATTGTCGCACCGTTGGATCTGGAGAGTGGACATATTCTCTCTGATAGGCTTTTAAGGCATGGTGGAAATCCACTGAGATTGTCCAGCTGTAGGGCCGATGGATGATTGGCCAATTGGACATATGGATGGTAATCTTGTCCATAGCCAACCCCAAATCTTTCCATTTATTTCTTCGCGGCATTGGCACGTAATAGGGATCTATCCGCAATTGGCGAGGGCTGGTGACGTAACTCCTAATTGATGTCGAAGTTTTTTCAAAAACAGTGATTCTCCATGCCGGCTGCTCTCCCAATGCATGTATTTTATCCAACTCTTTGTCGGCCTCTATCTCAGAGGTCTTAAACTTCAGAACCCATCCACCACGCGAGGACTCACGTGGATGTTGCTTTAAGAAGGTCTGGATCTGGTGCTCGACAGTGATGGGCCTTCTGAATAGAGGTGTGGTCCTTGATGAGGATAGACCTGCTTGTATTGCTGGCAAGATTGGCGGTGGTTCGGCGACATCTGGAGCTCCCCCTTGGTCCATGCTCGAATCTACCCCCGTATCCATTGGTATAGCTTCTTGGTGCGGAGGGAAGAATTGCGGCATGACCGGTACGGGGATTTGTGGTCCGGCTTCCAACACTTGAGGGGCTACTTTTTCATAGGTGGTGATGGTCTCCTTAGCCTTTGCCAACTCGGTTGAAGCTGCTCTTTTGAACCTGTCAAAGTGGCCTTGAAATCCCTGAAAGGCCACTTTGTATGTAGCTCAGAAGTATAACATGTAATATATCATTGGAAAGCGCTCGTCAACGACGAGCGCTTTTCAACTATCATGTAAAATACTTACATGAACCACTGAGTGAAATATTCCCTAACTTAGGAGATTAAAGTTAAAGAAAAAATAAATAATATCTACAAAGTCTGGTAGACAATTTATAAAAAGCTTCCAAGTACAACTATCCTTAGAATCCAATTCTAAGATATGATAATTCATTTAACTAGAAACTCTAGGAGAATCATTAAGATATAGAATGATTAAAACTCAACTCTGAGTATCCCAACTACTCTTTTGAGTTAAATGCTCCTATTTCTAACACCAAATGCAAGAAAATAGCATTCATTCATCTTAATATACTTTTCTGTCTCCTATGATAACTGGAGATCCAATTAAATGAAGAATTGTACTCAAGCATCTGCAGACCATATACTGTAGCAGAATAGTATCTACTAGATAATTTAAAACACTGGAGTAGAGAGATTCAAAATACTGATCTGAATTCTTACTCAATTTGATAGACCAAGACTTAATCATCACACTTAAGGATTATTACAATTCTTTACAATCTTCTGACAACAATTAAGTATCTATTTATGATCCGTCAATCATAAATATTTAGATTCGTATGATTCGTCAATCATAATTTTCTGGAATCCAAAACCCATAATCATTTATAAGATACTGGAGTATATGTCCAACATAACTCAGGAAAAGTAAGAATCATTCCAAAATCTTTCCACTAAGAAAATACTGGATTTAGGAATACTCTTCAAATAGGATTCTTTAATTGAAGTGTAAGGTTCAAGGTCTAGAAACTACTGGTAATTAAAGATTGAAGGCATACCAAGATGACAATTATCTTCAATTACAAAAACTTTAGATTACAATCCAGAATCACATCTAGATACCCAAAGTTTTGCCGAATATCAATCCAGTTATTATTCTTGGATCCATTATGATTCGCTATCCAATTGAGCTCTCTAGAATACACTCACTAATGAGCTGAGTCCCTTCCTTAGCTAAGGAATATTCTATCCCAAGAATACTGTATATCCAATGCACACAATTTTAACTGATGAACCCAAATGATTCACTAATCATGCATCTTATAAGCAATATAATTCAAAAACCATCAGTTCCTGGTGAATTCACATCACACTGATTGTTTTATCAATTAACTTCATCCTGGAGTAATCAACTACTCAAGTTAATTGGCAATGATTCAGAAATCTCAAATGTCTAGGTGAAGAATTCAATTATACTAGTATGACACCACATTTAGATCCTTATCCAAATCATTTATAAGTTAATTCATAAATCTTCCATACAAAGATTTGTTAACTCTGCATGTGTCAAAGCAATATTTGATCACATGTTTATGTTCACCGACTAGGTTAAGTGCACCAAATAACTCTATTAACTAGGAACCGGGTACCGTCTTGGAAAAAAGGTAGCTCATGAGGAACGATCATCTCACTATCAATCCTAAATCTATGAACCAAAATCATAAACGTTATGTTAGGATAGCAAAACTTATATTGTCACCCTCGAGAATTCAACCAATAGATTTTTCTTGTGGTTATCCTTGCTAGACCTAATTATTTTTTATGCCGTACTAGAAGAGTAGCTGATGTCGTAATGCCTATTACAACTCCCAAGCTCCCTTTGCATGCAAAATAATCAAAGGTCGGATAAAAGAAAAAATCCCATGCAGAGTCTCTTAACTAAGCAAAAGCCATACAATTTTCTAGAATTTCCCATTACTGAAAATTCCACGCAAGGCCACCCTTGACTTATAAAACTTTCTACAAAGATGCATTTAACCCTAAGGGTTTAAACTCCCAAAAGGTTGGAGTTCAATCCCCCACTGAGATTAAGCTATATTATGCTTCTCTATTTTGGAGATTATCATTCTATTTCTTTGTGTTCCCATTGGTGTCGCGAAACTGTCTCGAAACTGTTTTTGTTTTATTGTCGCGAACGATTTTGTTTTTTTGAATTTTTTTTTGCGTGGAAGTTTCACAGGAATTTAGACACGCGACTACACATCACAGAACAGATTCTATTCTAGCAATTAAGATAGCGCAAGACAAGGAGATGCATAAAGAATAGAGCAACTGTATTATCAGTTTGATTTTCAGAGCGAGATCGTCAATGTCTCGCTCGTTGGCGGCATGACGCTCAGCTCTTTCGCTGTGTTCTGCTCGTTGGCTTGCGGCAAAGTTGCAGGAGTTCACCATTTCTTACACTCCCTCTTGAACCTTGTAGCTTTGCACGTTTAATCCAATTGCCTTTCTCTGTTTGGCGAAGAGTGGCTTGTCGAGTGGCTTCATGAGCAGATCTGCAATCATGTCTTCTGATTTTATGTATTGGACCTTGAGCTCTCCTTTCGAGATTAAATCTCGAATGTGATGGTACTTCAGAGGTATGTGTTTTGTCTTTGAATGGAAGACAGGATCCTGGGATAGATAAATGACACTCTGAGAGTCCATCATCATCGTGCATGGCCATTCTTGTGGTATCCCGATTGCTTCCAGCATCATCTGCAGCCACACTACCTCGTTTGCCACCTTTGAAGCTGCAACGTCTTCAGCTTTGCAAGAGGATTGAGCTACCAAGGTTTGCATTTTGCATATCCAACTGATTGCAGCTTCGCACACTATGGTACATCCTCCAATTATGGACTTGTTGTTATCTTTGAAGCTCGCCATCTTGCATCACTGTAGTGGTGTAGCTCAAATCCTTTTCTTTCATTTTTAGCATTGTAGGTCAACCTAATATTCTGGGTACCCTTCAGATACTGTAGGATTCTTGCCATTTGCCAATGTGCCATGCCAGGTTTGGAAGAGAATTGGCTTAAGGCATAAATAGAGAAAGCTAGATCGGGTCTGGTACAAATTTTAAGGTACATCAGGCTACCGATCAAGTTTTGGTAGGGTATACTGTGGAAAAAGTACAAAAAGGACCAAGAGTGGATCCTAATCTGATCCTCAAGAGGGATTGGATGTTAGATTTACTTGATCTATCAATCTACATAAGATTAAGATCAATCTAGATCAATTCTAGACATAAAATCCAAACAAGAACAATCATTTTTTGAAGGTAAATGTACTTGCTGGTTTCACACGTGTGAAAACCTGTCAGGGTACGGACTCCAACCTGAAAATCAAGTACACATTGATAGAACCTCAAAACAATCAAAACAAATATAGACAAATGGAGAGAATCACTCAAAATTGCTTCCAAAACCAAGATTGGTGTCTCACAATGATTATGGCCAAATGTGGCTCTATATATACAATAAGTGGGAGCTCATGGTATTGATTATCCCTCTAATCCCACATGTGTGAAGGTGCTTTGTCATATGGTGATTCATCATGCAAAACTGACACTTGGACAAAACCTTCTATTTTGAGCACTTTTGGTCCATTTTCCTTCTATATGGAGATCTACTTGGAAATCTTCTAGAACTGAAAATTTGCCTACTTCAGCTTATTCCACACATGTGAGCTATCCTCTACACATGGGATATGACACGTAACCAAAATATTTGGCTCATGCAATCAATAGATTGATGCCATGTGTCATATATCTAGAAAACTAGTTTTTGGCCTTTTTGAATTAAGTCATATGTACAACCTATATGATTATCGTACATGACAAGTACACTATTTTCACACGTGGGAACAGGCTCCACACATGTGTGTTTATCTATATACAAGATTTTTGGCCTCTACCAAGCTTATTTTTGCATTTTTCACTCAAAAATCTAGCTTGGTAGATCTAGCTTGATGGAAAACATGATGATCTTGAACTTGACTCCATGGGCTGAATTGGTCTTTGCTGGTTCAAAAGGTGTGAAGATCAGCCAATGAGCTTAATGTTGATCTGAAATCACCATATCCATGATAGTGCTTCTTTGATGTTGACATCTTTGATGAGCTTGAGAGCTTTGCACCATCCTAGCACCTCCAAAATTGATTCCTTCCAATTTTCATGTAGATGCTTGACCTTGAGGCTTGCTCCTTCACATGAGATATGCTCCTCTTTCCCTTGAAATGTAAGCCACATGGGTTCAACCATGTTTCTTGAGTTTCTTTTTGGAATCACAACTTGAGAAGGTCTCTCCTCCTCAATCCTTGGCACACTTGAACCTTGAGATGACTCCTTAAGATCCTCTTCATGATGTTCCTTCTTGATGGAAATCCGAGACCTCCATGTCTCATAATGATCACAACAAGTATGACCATTCAATATGCACTTCCTATGATTATCAAGATTACTTATGCTAGAAACATAAGTCCAAAAATCACCACAACTTGGCATGATTTTTCCAATATTGAAATCAAAAGGTATCTCCATCTCAATAAGGCTAACTACTTGCTTATGGATATAAGTGTCCACTTTGGATGCTTCACTTATTCTCATAAGAAGTTTACAACTTGCCTTTAGGATTGAAAACATACAATTTTCATCTTTATGAATGAACACATCATTCATGATCTTATTGAAACCAAAAGATCCTACATTATGAAGATATTTCCATTTCCTTGACTTCATAACTAATGTAAGCTTACAAGGAAAACATATTTTGCTATCTTTTAAGGCATCACACTCAACTAGTATTGCCTTAATCCACCTTTGAGATACAAAAATCTCTTCAAAGCAAAATGGTTCTTCATAAGTTGACATGAGAGCATAAATCAAACTATTTTCATTTTGTGATTGCTCCTTATTCTTGATTGATTTCTCTTGGATAATAACAATAAGTTTGAACTTATCTAAAGTTCCAAGCAAAATACTTTCCAAGGACATAAAATAAATCCAAGTTACTTTCATGAAAGTGACATCTATCTTTGCATCTTGAACCAAACAATGCACTTCCAAATGAAAAATTTCAAAAGATTTGACATGTGTTGTGATGGACTCTTGAAGACAAATCTTGCAAGTCCTTGTGAGAATCCAAGCCTCATTCACCTTTCCACAAAGGAAACACCTTTCCTTGGACTTGTCCTTCTTGTATTTGCATTTTGAACTTGAACCTCCATCCTTCACCTTGGTCCCCTTGCTTTGGTTATCCTAGGATGGACTAGTCTTCTTTTTGTAGCATCTTGAGAAAAAATATCCTCCCTTGCCACAAAGGTTGCACTCAGGATCCTTTCTTTCCTTCAATAGGATGCCACCTATTGATGCCATGTGAATAAAAACCTGTGATATGATTCTACAAATGTAATTTGTGACTTTCAAGAGACTAGATTTGAACATCTTCAACAATCTAGAAGGATCTACAAAAGATCTAGCTCACAACCCTAAGAGTCAATCTTCATAGTAATGACTAGTCACTTGGAAACTTTGCTTTGATCACTAAGACAAAAGCACACAATCTTTGAATCAAATCACAAAAGAAATCAGATCCAATCTCCTATTGGACTCATCAAATACCAATGACTCTTTTTTTTGAAAGTTGAAATGGATATGAAAAAGATTTGACACCTAGATTTTCCCTTTCACTTGACTAGTTCTCTCAACACTTGAGATTCTTGAACAAAAGATGGGTTTTGTTTCAAATACATGAAGATCAAACTTAATCACTTCTTTTGGACTCATTCTTGATCCAAATAATCTCACACTTGAGATCTAGAATGAATTTGATTTGATTTGACAACAAACTATACCACCAATTTTTCACAAAGCTTAAAAAATTTGACAACTAGAGATTCACAAAGATCTCAACCATGCATGAATACTCAAATATGGACTCCTCCTCATTCTAGACATCCAATGGGATCTCAAACTGACCCTCACGCTCTCACAAAGAAAGTTGAATAGAACTAATTTGAGTTTCATACATACTATGTCAATTTTTGCTCAACAAATTGAATTCAATCAATCCTATTGGATTCCAACAATTACTCTACCTTTTAAGACTTGGAATGAAATTCAAAATCAAAAGTTGTGATTTTTCTCACTAAGATATTGTGCTTCAAAGAGCTAATGCCACTTAGAACGATTTGATCACCTAGGAGAATACAAATTCTCCACCAATAACAACACAAAATGAGCTTCTAGATCTTGCCTTCTACAAAGGAAGGAACTCTTAGAAAATTGGATCTCTCTCTACACATTTTCCATAGACACCTTAATGACTCTTTTCAAACCTCACAAACACTCAAACAAATTGAGTAGGATTGAATAATGTGACTTGGATCTCAGTCTCTTTTTTAGAACTTTCAATTGAAGCCAATCTATGTCAAATTCTACAAAAGATTTGCATAGATGCTCTATATGCACTAGAAACTCTCAAAGGTTTCACTTGGAGGACAGATCCAAGGATGTTTTCTAGCAAATTGATGCTTCTAAACTTGACCCTACTCTTGAACAAATCTAGAGTGATGGTACAATGGATTCCAACCTCTCACCTTGCATGTCACTCTTTAATCTATGATTTTTAGCAAAATCTCTCTCAACTTCAACATGGACTCAAAAAATCAGAGATAATCAATTAATGCACCTAATTCAAGCTTCAAATTTAATTTCTTGGCTGATCTAATCCAAGAACTAATCAAGGGATTAGATTCTCTATAGAAAATGCTTGATTTTGCATTAAAAATCACTCAAATTGAGTATGTGAGTCAAATTCTACAAATTTTTGAAATTTCTCAGTCAAAACCGGAGCTGTATGGCCTCACACGTGTGAAAAGTGTTCCTACAGCCCACAACAATATCTGGACCAAAAATATTAAGGATAGCTATCAAATTCAACTCGCTACACAAAATTTGACTAGTTTCCAAAAAACTGCTAATTTTGGCCTTGATTTGGATTAACCCTATCAATTTCAACAAAACCTCTTGTACTAGGCTCTGATACCATGTGGAAAAAGTACAAAAAGGACCAAGAGTGGATCCTAATCTGATCCTCAAGAGGGATTGGATGTTAGATTTACTTGATCTATCAATCTACATAAGATTAAGATCAATCTAGATCAATTCTAGACATAAAATCCAAACAAGAACAATCATTTATTGAAGGTAAATGTACTTGCTGGTTTCACACGTGTGAAACCCTGTCAGGGTACGGACTCCAACCTGAAAATCAAGTACACATTGATAGAACCTCAAAACAATCAAAACAAATGTAGACAAATGGAGAGAATCACTCAAAATTGCTTCCAAAACCAAGATTGGTGTCTCACAATGATTATGGCCAAATGTGGCTCTATATATACAATAAGTGGGAGCTCGTGGTACTGATCATCCCTCTGATCCCACATGTGTGAAGGTGCTTTGTCATATGATGATTCATCATGCAGAACTGACACTTGGAGAAAACCTTCTATTTTGAGCACTTTTGGTCCATTTTCCTTCTATATGGAGATCTACTTGGAAATCTTCTAGAACTACTTCAAGTTATTCCACACGTGTGAGCTATCCTCTACACATGGGATATGACACCTAACCAAAATATTTGGCTCATGCAATCAATAGATTGATGCCATGTGTCATATATCTAGAAAACTAGTTTTTGGCCTTTTTAGCCACTAGAACTTGAATTAAAACATATCTACAACCTATATGATTATGGTACATGACAAGTACACTATTTTCACACGTGGGAACAGGCTCCACACATGTGTGTTTATCTATATACAAGATTTTTGGCCTCTACCAAGCTTATTTTTGTATTTTTCACATATACTTGTCATCTTTTGTTTTTCCTCTTCTATTTTTGGGCAATCCTACTTCGTCAGCTTGGCTCCAGTTATTATTGGTGTAGCCTTTTCTTTGCAGTCCATCATGTGATACTGCTTGAGCACCTTTCTGGCGTATTTTGACTGACTCAAGTGCATTTTGCCCTTTATTCGATCTCTTCTGATCTCCAGCCCTTGGCATTTTGTTGCTTCTCCAAGATATGTGATTTCATAACTTTCATAAATCTGACTCTTCGTGTCTTTGATCAACATTAGAGAATTTCTAATCATTAGGGAATCATTCACGAAGACAGTTAGTATCACAAAATCTTTTCCTACTCTTTTTATGTAGACATTATAGTCCGGTTGTGTAGGATTGAAGTTTAGAGACTTCAGAAGACTATTGAGCTTCTTATACAAGCTCGTGATGCTTGTTTTAGACCATAGATGCATCTCTGCAACCAACAGACATATTGTCGATTGTAGGGTTCTTCAAATCCTTCAGGCTGCTTCATGAAAATTTCCTCTTCTAGATCTCCGTGGAGAAAGGTTGTTTTCACATCAATCTGGTGAATTTCCAGATTGTGCTGTGTGGCGTATGCAAGGAGTAGTTGTATGCTTGTCATTTTGACCATCGACGAATATGTGTCAAAATAATCATCACCATATCTCTGCGTGTAGCCCTTCACGACAAGCCTTGCCTTGTAGTGGCCAATGGTGCCATTTGATTTCATCTTTTTCTTGTACACCCACTTGCAGTCGACTATTTTCCTATTTTTTGGCAGTGGCTCTAATGTTCATGCCTCGTTTTGCCTCATCCACTTGATCTCCTCTGACATTGCCTGCTTCCAAGCTTCCAAAATTCTCTCTCTGAACTCTGGATAGTTTTTTGATATGTTGTTGGCTCTTCAGTGAAGCTGCAGTCTTCAAACTGCGTGTCTTCACTCCACTGAAGATTGTCAGACTAACGGTCTAGAGGTCTTCTTTGTCTTGCTGACCTTCTAGGTTCGTTTCATCGCTACTCAAATGTTTCTTAATCGTGGGGTTGATATTCTGCTTCCTGCTGCTTTGGAGTCTGGGGCTCTGCATTCTGATTTGATGTCTATCCTCGATCTCCCTCTTGAATAGGCAAGAGTGTGAAGATCTCATGGTGTCTTTTGTCTTTTAGTCCAGGGAATGTGGACTCATCGAACTTCACATCTCTGCTCAAAACAATCTTTTTCGTGGTTGGATCGTAGAGTCTGTACACTTGTGATCCGTTCGAGTACCCGACCATGATGATTTGTTCTAATTTGTCATCGAGCTTTTTCTTTTGGAATGTGCTTATATGCTACACATTTGAACACTCGTACGTATGATAGATCAAATTTTCTACCTATCCACATTTCGTATGACGTCTAATCTTCCAGCACTGTCATTGTGGATCTGTTCTGCAGGTGTACTACTGTAGCTATTGCCTCAGCCCAAAATTGACTTGGCAATCGAGCCTGTGCCATCATGCATCTGGTTCCTTTGACCAGCGTTCTGTTTCTTCTTTCTGCAACACCGTTGTACTCTAGTATGTATACAGGAGTGAACTGGTATTCTATCCCCTGTTCTTGGCAGAACCTTGAAAATTCTTTGCTTTTGTATTTACCTCCATTGTCAGATCTGAGGATCTTATCTTCTTTGAGGTGTGTCGCTCTGCAAATGCCACAAACTTCTTAGAGGATCAAACACTTCATATTTCTTTTTTAGGTAGTAGATCGTGGTCGTCCGGTTGTAATCATCTATGAACGTCAGAAAATATCTTGAATATGAGATCGAATCCATTTTCATCGCTCCACAAACATCAGAGTGGACGAGCTCAAGAACTTTCTTGGCTCTTCTTCCCTCATGTGTGAATGGATTTCGATGTTGTTTGCCTTTCTGACAAGCTTCGCAAAACTCAGTTTCGGGCCTTCATATCTTGAGACCTATGATTATGTCTTTCTTGCACAAGTCATACAGGCTCCGCATGTTCAGATGATACATTCTCCTATGCCAGAGTTGATCTTCATTTTTTGATGCATTTAATATGCTATCAGAGTTGCTGATTATCTTGGTCTGGTAGAGGTTTCCTTCTCTGCATCCGACCGTCAGCAACTTGTTTGTCGTTTTCTCGATCATGTGGCATGTGTTGTCGTCGATCAAAACTCAAATTTCAAGATCTGCCATCTTGGAGACTGATAACAAATCTTTTCTGAGTGAAGCACGTAGAGTGCTCCTGGAAGTTCCGCTTGCCCTAACAGTGTTTGCAACTATAGAGTCTCGATGCCTTTGACATTGTGTCTGCTCCCATCACCTAGAATCACTGCTCTGTTGTTTTCGAGTTCTCTGAAGTCGATCAAAATTTTCTTGTTGTAGGTGATGTGTGATGTTGCTCCTGAATCAATGACTACATCGTAGTCGTCTTCAGTATAGCTCGTTGAAGCTTCATCAAGTATCGTGAAGGTTTCATCACCTCTGTCTGCATCCTTGGATGACTCTGCAACATTAGCTTTTTCAGCTTTGTTCTTTCTCTTTGGGTTGAATCTACAATCGTATGCAGAGTGCCTCTTCTTCTTGCAGTGCATGCAAGGTATTGCTGGATTGAACCAGCATTTGTTGGCCGTATGGCCCGGTTTGTGACAATGATCACATGAAGAAGATTGTTGATTTGAGGACTTTGTCTTCTCAAATCTTGGCTTGTTCTTGTTTTTCTTCTTTCCTTTCATGTAGAGGGCGTTCTCTTGATCACTACTTCCCTCTCCTTTGTCCCTCATCAGTCTCTCAGCAACAAGACTGACTGCTTTGTCGAATGTCATATATGGTAGACTCAGTATGAGCATTCTCAAAGGCTGATAGGACGTCGATAGAGATTTCATGAAGTACATTAGCTGCTGTGGTGCTGGGACCTGGTGCTTCTGTCGTGATGCAGCGAGTTGAGCGAAGATCGTTCTGATCTTCTCAACGTGCTGATCCAACTGGTTGCCATCCCATCATATGGATTGCAGCTGATTGTGAAGGTGCATGACTGAAGCTGCAGTCCTCACTTCATATATCTGTTTCAGTTTTTCCCACACTGCATGGCTGCTTTCGTAGTCTTCAATCTGCATGAGTAGATCTTCATTTATGGACAAAACGATGATCGCCATTGCACGCTCATCTTTTTTGATCCATCAGCTCTCCTAGGGTCTCCGTCTGAAGGCTGCACCTCTGAGAGTTCGGTCACCGACCAGATGCCTTTGCCCTTCAGAAGTGTTTTGATTTTGAATTTTCAGATTCTGTAATTTGCGCCATCAAGACTGATTGCTACTCTTGTCTGGATCGTTGTAGCCATAATGTGTTGTCTGGAAAATCATTGTCAGGATATCAGTAGTGACAACCTATGGGTCGCGAACGATTTTATTCTTCCTTGAATTTTCTTTTGCGTGAAAGTTTCAAAGGAATCTAGGCACATGACTACACATCACAGAACATATTCTATTCTAGCAATCAAGATAGCGCAAGACAAGGAGATGCACAAAGAATAGAACAACTGTATTATCAGTTTGATTTTAAGAGCGAGATTGTTAGTGTCTCGCTCGTTGGCCGCCTGACGCTCAGCTCTTTTGTTGTGTTCTGCTCGTTGGTAGACTTTCATGCATAGCTCTTTTGTTTCTAGTGTTTTTCTTTTCTACTCTACTCACGCACATTCTCTATGTTACAGTCTACGTTAAGATCCAGAAATATATTTTATATCGCCATTGTGTGGAGTTTACAAGATAGCTAAACCGAGAATTGATGATGCCCTAATCGTAAATGGTAGCATTCAGTTATTGCAAAAACTAAATCAAATATTTCTAAAAAATTGATATGTCTAATCTTGAACCAATTTATTGTCTGCTTGATTCAAGTTACAAGAAATAGATATAAGAAACTTATCTATCTTAGCCAACAAAGGTCTTCAAAGTATACTTCAAAAGTATACAAATCCATTGACTCACCAATGGATCATAGTATCAAACTCGATAAGAGATCTATTTCATGACACAATTTGAATCAGCAGACATGACTATCTGTCATTATCATTGACATTCTCTTATATCTGTCATGATATGTACTTGACCAAACATGGCATACACAATCAATACACTTAGTCAATTTATGTCTAAATTGGGATTTAAGCCCTAAAAATTGTGATGAAGTGTATTCAAGCATCTAAGACTATGCTATAATGGAAATATTGTTGCTTGAACTTCTTTATATGGCTATTCAGATTTAGATTGGAGAGCACTAACACAAAAAATTCAATATTAGGTTATACTTTCTTCTTGTCAAATTCACCTATCTCCCAGCAGAACAAGAAACAAAACTTAATTTATTTATCCTCAACAAAAGCTGAATATGTTGCAAGTTACAAAAGAAGCCATATGGCTCACATTGTTATTACACAATCTCAACTTCAAGCAAGACAAACTGCTATCTTTTGCAATAATCTAAGTTGCATTTATCAGTCATTGAATCATAGAGAAATCTCATTTCACATTCTCAAAGAAAAGGTTCATGCCAAAATGGTTCAACTTTTTTAGTGTCACATAGAGTAGATGTTATGTTAAACATAAAGGTGTTCGAAGTGCTAGAAGTTAATTCCACTCCAAAATCCTATGAGAATATGATCAAGTGAGTATCTAATAGCCTACTATTATTCAGTGATTAAATAATCTACATAGAAGTTCAAAACATGCATTTATACATATAAACTTGAATGGAAAAATATCTTCATGGTTGAAAATATCTTAGAGACATTATAAACAACTATAAATAAAATGCAACATATTTCCTTGTGATTTCATAAAGATTTCCTTCATTCATCAATTTTCTTCACTGTCTAGAAGTATATGTTATGTTTGAATGATCTTATTCACATCATTCGTTAGTAAATCTTGATTTTATTCTTAGTCATTTGCATTATAGAAGGACCTAGAATTATCATGATCATTATGGCAATCATTGACGTCTTCACGATCGGTGAGATGGCCATCAAATACATTCTAATAATCTTCTAACATACTAACACTATACTTTTGAAGTTTAAAGGTCTTGTCAACAACTTTCTTTTTTTCTAAGATAAAGTAGGGTGACCTTTATGCCTATCAGATTACACAAGTGTTTCTCTTTTTATATCATTTATTTTGATCAATTAGTTTTGTGAAAATTTCCAACAATGAACACTTCAAAGACCTAAATTTTATTGTGTGGAGAAAACAAGCATCAACAGAAACAATAATCAACCACAACATGTCACCCGCTTTTTGAAAGACTCTTTGACACCAGGAGATGAGCACGTCAAATGTATTTCAAATTTTAGCCCAACAATGGTTTAAGCACTACAACTCACCAAACATAACTAGGTATTTTGTAGTTCAAAAGGGGTCAAATGTTGGTTGCCAATGCCTTCATGCAAGAAAGATGTACATAAATGAAAACATAAAGCATTTTACACCATTACAACAATACAAAGCTTCACAACATATTTTCATATATTCAAACATTCAAAATGTAATCCCATTAAAGATTTGTGTTGTGTGATTCATCAACTGATCTTCAATGATAGCCAAAAACTACAGTATAATGTGAACCTTACCTTCCACCAAGAGCAAGAATGGTGATGTTTACACATGATCTTTCATTGGATATCTTTCTTATCAAGCAAATCAACCACTAGTTGCCAATTATCGAAGCAAGTTTCAGTTAATAAAATAAAGCATAGTGAGAAATGTAGAGCATCTCAAATTCTTAAGCATGATGTATGATTGAGTTTCATCAACCAGGCATGATGAAGACACGGGGACTGAGAACTTTTACCTTCCTATAATTATTGTTGTAAAGGATACACAAAATCACACTTAAGTGTGAAAGTTGTCATGAAAAGGTATGTTGCAATATCGCCCTTTATATAACTAAGTTGAAGCTTGTATAGCATGATAATACAAAAAGTCACATACATGGAAACCACCAAGGTAAGATGATCAAATGATTGCATTGTGGCGTGAACCTAACAAGACATGAACAACAAGATCACCATGAAGGATTGCAAAATTTAACATAATCAACAATGTGCAATGCATTGACATTGTCATTTATGCTAGAAATCAACAACATAGTACACATAAATGATGTCTATAACATGAAAAAAATCTCAAAGAACAAATAACAAAGGCTCACTTTGAAAGATGGAAGATTCATTTATTGAAATTGATAAGTAGCTGAAAAATATGTTTAGACAATCATATTCAACTACGTTTTCTCAAATAATTGTAAACATCGATTCACTTTTACAAGCTTCCACTAAATCTTATTTTGGTTCAATAACGATACGAATAATCTATATGATAACAAATGCAATGATACAAACATTTATCCATCAACCTTGCCACTTCACCTTGAAAAGAATTTCATGGTTGTTGTAACACATTCTTTTGATTGTTTCACAAGTGCTACTAAATTAGTTACATTAGGTGTTTGTAAAATGAAGTCGAGAGTAGACTTGCACATGGAGAATTTTAGTCAAAAGAATTGAAAAGTATTATCCAAATCACATCTAGACTTGATATTATTGCAATTACCTAGCATGGTGCTAATTATACACTTTTCAAGAAAACGACAAATGCATGCTACAAAATAATGGCCATCACATATTTGTGAGTGCTCAAGTGCTTCCAGGTATCTAATCCATCAAATTCTCGACTTCTCATTCAAATTATAGTAAAACAAACCAATAACTATTACCATCCACCTACACCACCATTGTTGTACAATACCTTGTTAAGGTCAAGCTTTGAGCTCTAAAAATGTAAATAGACCATATTAAGCTTTCAAAAATTGGAAGTCAAAAATCTCATGAACAGTCTTTGAGGATATCAGTTGAATTGAACAGAAAGTGCTGTAAGAAAAAAGGATGTATCCCGCAACTGTAAACCCCAAATTAATAGGAGCACTAGGCCTTCACACCATGCCACCTGATGCAGGTGATGGCAAGTTACCTTGAATTGGATATAATACACTAACGCATCCCATGAGTCTGGACATGGGTCACACCACTTAATGGGGGGTAAGTCAATATGCCCCCTTCCGTTATAGGTGGGGAGACCACTTAGCGTCCTCAACCCATGAGAGGAGAGCATTTAAGCCCTCTCCCACTAATCAAACTTGTATGTGTAGCCACCCTTTGTTCTTTATTAGTTCCCATCATCAAAGTTCCATAAGCATGTACCTCGACCACCTACTAGGGTATGTGATTACAATTGCCATTAAGCTCTCATCCATGGCTGCAGTACCATGAGTATCAAAACTAGTATATTGCTCACCTATTATGACTACTTTGAACCTTATTCGCACAACTAACTACCTTCACTCATCTCTTCAATTTTGTTAGATGTTCATGTCCCACTCTCCCCATCACTAAAAAGTGACATGTATCTAATGTATAGTATATGAATCTGCTAGGCAAATGTCCTTGGAAGAAGATAGGGGATGATCAAGTTCACTAAATAAACACAATGGCTGTTCCAAACCTTGCTTTTGTGAGACAAATGTGCTGATGAGAATGCCACAAAATTCATAAAAACGAAAATTTAATGCACAAGATCAGCTAAAAACAGGTTGCTCATACATAAGTAACTTTGTACCATTGAACTTTCCAGATCCTTGATTCATTCAGAATCCTAATATAAAGGGTTTGATTGCAAAAATGATTTCCTTCATTTCATCACATATAGCATAAGACATATGATGCCCATAAAAGTTCTAATTGATCAAAATTGAGTGGAGGAACCAATAAGCTGATATACCTGGAATGGTGGTACTTTAACGACGATAATATCTACCTCTACCTCTGTGACCACCCCTCCTGCCACCACCATTACCCCTTCCCCCATGAGATCCTTTAAATCCAGCCTGACCATCCTTGCCTTTTGACTCATCACCCTCAATCCGACGATCCCTTCCATCAGGAAGTAGCTCATCCAAGTTTAAAGCTCCTGATGGTAGAAATAAATCTGGAGGTAAAGGCATCAAATGATTTACACACTTGCGATAGCTGAAATCCTCCAACGTACCATCTGTTCGCACAAGGTAATAGCAGCGGCTATGCCATTTTGGGTGCTTTTTGACCTGGAATGCTTTGATACCTTGTCCAATTTTTTTTTCTGCTTCTTGATGTCCTTTGAGAATGAGATCTGAAAGGACAAGAGTCTCATACTGCCACAAAACCAGATGATCTGTCAGATTGACTCAGATAATTACAGCTGAACTTGTCACTAGAAATAGCTGTATTTGAAACTGTAACTAAACCCCAACTGAACTATTAAAGACATGTCCCACAAGCTGGTTACAAATAGGATCACAAAAAATCATACATGAACTTCAGAAATAGAACAACATGAATGCATAGTTAAAACATTCACTTTTAAGGGGTTAAAAAGACAGCAGCTGCTTAATGCTTAAAGGTCAACGAATGTAGGGCCACCGTGTATAAGAACTATGCATGCAGACAATGCATCTCTCAACTGATTCACGCCTCCAAAGATCTTTTGGAATTTGGTAGTACACAAAATGAATAAGCTACACCATCTTACATATAGCTTCAGTTGAATACATTCCAAAACCTCTTAAAATTGGAGGATGTGTAGATACTAAAAGGGAACTTCAAGTCATAGTGCCCTATATAGTGCTAAGCTCACGAGATTTTGATTATATCCACTGGATCCAATGAGATAAATAAAACGCTTTGATTAGGTATGCCAAAGATGTTACCTAATTTCAAAGCTGCTAAAAGAGAAATTAGTCTACCTACGTGATGCAAATTTCTACTCGTGGAACTCAAGAAATGCAAGTAGCTGTTATTCGTTGCTGCACAAACACATTATATTTTCAAGATTTCCCTTCGAGTGATCCTTAATAGTCAATCAAGATGACAACTCTTCGTTTTAGCAAAAACCTAAGCAGAGAGATTTGCAAACCTCCACTTAGAGATTTCATGTCTGAGTGATGGATATAGTAATTTGTACACCATTTTGCTACCTGCATTAAAAATCCAAAAGCCATAGAAACAGTATGGAAATTTTACAGTTTTCTATTCTGACAAAAACAACAAACTTGAATACAAACCTTATTCAAGTCGTAATCGACTACCCATCCATGCAACAGGTCGTAGAAGAAGGTAAACATCTGGGCTCCAGACTGAAACACTTTAGGTCCAAGCTGCACTGGAGCCACTTCTTTGGATTCAGGCTTCTCTACTAAAGACCCTAGTTCATCTTTCTCAGCGACTGGCTCCTGGGCTTCTGCTTCTGCGACTTCATCCATCACATTCTCATCACTCACCTTCCCACAACCATTTTCCCCCTCAATGGATTCAAGCCGTGCATCGCCGTTATCCTGCTCTGCTTTGGCTTTCTTGCTAACAGGCTCCTGCCCATCATTTGCAATGATTTCTTCAATGTCGCCTGATTCCCCTCCCACATCTTCCAGTTTCTGTTCTGGATCCTGCCTGCTCCTTTTTACCCCTTTGTTTTCATCTTCCGCAGCCTCTATGGCTGCATCTGGCTGCTCTGCTGCTACCGTATGCTGTTGATCTGCTGCTGCTATGGCAACACAAGGATTTAGGCCCTCTTCGTGTGAAGAAACGATCTCCAGAGGAGAAGAGGCATCGCCAGCCACCACGGAAACTGCTTCTTCGGAAGCCATCGCCGCTGCTCTCACAAAGATGAACGAGAATTCGCAAGCTATGAACCCTGCTGAAGGGGCAGCCCCACGTTATTCTAAAGGCGTACCCAGAAGATTAGGGCAGCCCGGACCTACATTCGGTCAATGTATACCCAACCCTGGCTTAGAGTGACCCACCCTCATCCTCCTACACTGTAGCACACAATGCATGATAGATTATCGTATGAGTTTTTCATTGCATGGAAACTCTTCCACCCTTGGAGATTTTAGGGTTGGCTCAGTCGGTTAGCTTGACATCCAAAGTTTATTCCGTCCCAGGGTTTAGTTCCCCTCGGAACCAAGATACATCATTGGATGAGGGTGAGGCCCCTAGGGTTAGAGACCCATGAAGTCGTATCAACAAAATGTCCAAAGTTTTAAGTTTTTCAACAACACTTTGTGTGAGCACAAGGAACAATTTATTTAGATTTTTGGCATCGTTAAAATTGACTATTATGCAAACACAGAATCATCATGGTTGCATAAGGCTACCAATACTTGGATGAAATTTGGTTGAACGACACACATACCACAAGTAATGTAAGATATCAAAGCTACACACATAAATCATAATTAGGGATATATCATCATCCCTAGAACTTAGGACGCAACAAACAAAGATACAAATTTGGCTTCTCATCATACACAAGCAAATGGTACACCACTAAGTCTATATGGTGTGAAAGGTGTTAATATTGATTAAAAAAAAATACTAAATTTGAAATTTTAACCTGAAGCAAGATCTCACTTAATCCATTCAGAGAAGCATCTATCATTACATCCAAGATGCTCATAGAAAAACGAATCACATTGGTTTTTTCCAATGTCAAATATAATTGCTTGGACCATATGAGTCTTAGGTACCAACTGCCATAACTTCCAAAGTTTGGTCATATATAGGGAAACAAGACAACCTACATGTTCAAATCATCAAATAAATGTTGGGTGGTACATGATTATCTGCTCTGATACCACTCTTGCTGGATATGCTATCCAAACAAGAGAAAAACAATATAAAAATTATTACAGGATCAATATGAACTACAAGATTCAGACTATTACTTAGATTGTGCTTTCGACCAAAAGATATTTGTGTAGGTGTCTAAGACAACCATGAAGACAGCGATGCTAACCAAAAAGCAATGAGTCAAAACTTAATAGCTGTGTACCTACATTATCGAATCATAATCAAGGTATCATTCGACAAAACACCAGAAGAGGTATGGACAATTTCAAAACCATTTAAAAAAAAAAATGTGATTTTTTGGTTGTATCACATACACATAAATTCCAGAAGAACTTAAACAAAAGCATTACAAAGCTAGCACCAAGTCAATTTTTATTGGTTATTCTTCTAATTAAAAAACTTATAGGCTTTATGATCCATTGACTAAGACGATTGTGGCAAGTAAAAATGTTGTTTTCTTGAAGATCAATTTTATAATCAGAAGGGAAAAGAGAAAGATACAGATGTCAAATCAAATACTACATCGAGTTCAAAACCCAACTCTAACATAGTCAATGATTTGAAAGAAGATGAGCCTAATCAACTACAACAACAACAAACTTCTCAAAGATCATGTTGACACAAATTTCCTCCCTCCTCAAGACATGGACGTACATTCTTCTCCCCTTGAACTGGTTCCGTCCTCAGAACAAGAAAGACAATCAGTAACCATTTCTTTAACTTTTAACATTTACCTAGAAAATCATTATCCTTAGTTTGACTTTAAATATCAAACAAGTACTCGGAGATAGAATAATCTTTCAATAGTTTGTCTCTGCTCTACAGTACAAACTCAATGTTGGAAAGTACACTAATTTTCTCATTTGGGTTTCACTCTCTATAAGTTAGTAATATCACTTTCATGTAAAACATTTTACATGACCCACTCGATGAAGCATTTCCTAACTCATGAGATCAAAGTTAAAGAAACTGACAATTATAATCTAAAATTATCCACAGCCTCTTGTAGACAATTGATAAATGCTTATTGGTACAAATACACTTAGAATCCAAAATTATAAGGTATAACAATTCATTCAAGTAGAATTTCTAGGAAATCCATCAAGATAAAAGATGATTTAAACTTAACTATGAGTATCCTAGATACTGTCTTGAGTTCAATGCCCCTATTTCTAGCATCTCATGCAAGAAAATAGAAGCTATCACTTATTCAAGGTATTTTCAAATTGGACAACAAAAGGCAAATTGGCATTGAATTTGGGTATCCTTGGCTCAAAAGGCAAATTGGCATTGAATTTGGGTATCCTTGGCTCATCATCTTTCGGAATATTTAAAGAGTTTTCCTCCAACTCCCATGAGCTTAACTCCCATGAGCTTGGAAATTCTAGGTTCATGTGCACACATCCACATGAGAGCCTTGCCTTCCTTGCCTTGCTCTAGTTCGAGGCCCAATTCTATGAATAGCATCAAAGTACTTCCATTCTTGAGTGATTCAATGCAAATTTTATGGCTACATGGAGATTTTTCTAATGTTTAGGCTAAATCATATTCATAACATCCATCGCCTTTGTTGTTTCATTTGCTAAAGTTCTGCTACGAAGTAGCTTTATTGGCAGGGGACAACTTTGACCCCGTCCCAATGAGCTACTGACATGTGGAGTCCGGGCAGGGGACAACGTCAATTCCGGGACCAGGGAGCTGGCAAAGGGACGTCGAGAACAGGGGCGCCGGCTCCCGGGACCATCGAGGCGCCGCTGCTTCCTATGGCATCAGAGGATGCCACTGGGGCGTCGGGACCTGGGCACCGGTGCCAGGAAACAGTGGGCGACGACGCTGACACGGGACCAGGGTGCCAGGCGCCCGAGACCACTAGGTGCCGGGACCAGGCGACACCGGCGCCGGAAAACCATGCCCGAGCACGCAGGCCTAGGCTCACGCACACGTGGACTTATGGGCATTTCCACTATATATGCATGTATATAATTTTCTAAGATGTGATTATGGAATAAACAGAGATATGCCACGTGGCAAAAAATCACGAAGTAGGCCAGTGGAGGGCAGGCAGACTGGTGGGCGGGCAGCAGCAGGGCGGCACTGGTACGAGTGTCGGGAGGCGAACTGAGGCAGGGCCAAACCATGCGTGCCAGTAAGATACGAGGGTTCTGCTAGGTTTTGGTACGGGCACATGACAAAGTTGCCATATGATCTACTAACTAACAGATACCGAATCACAAGGCAAAACGATTCGTTATATCCTGAATATATAGTTTTTGTGAAAGACATAATTTTCAGATGAGGATTGTAGACAACACGAGTTAAGAAAACATGATAAATTGGTTGGAAATCTTCTTAAGTCCTTAAAACGTTTTTTGGTAGATTCTTAGCTTGACAGATAACAGAATTCTTCAATCTAAGAGAGGATTTACCTTATAGATTAGAACCAACTATCTTTTGGACTTTTACCCAAAGACTCCATTAATCGACTCTGATACCCAATTGGCACCCAAAAAATATATATCCCGTTCCGGGAAACCCTAATGAGAAATCCCAGCTCACGTTCCGCGATTGCTCATTTTTTGTATCGCTCACAATGATTTATGGCTTATATGCCACACCCTATGTCTTTGCAATTCAACATTCCTAAATGGTGTAGTAGTTATGAATCGTTCTTGTGCAAGAAAACGAGATCAAACAACAATCTAGGAATGAACTGACCACTACAAAATACTATATATCCACAACAAACTAGGTAGAAGATGGACTCTTCTCCATATTTCCATCTTTATTCAACTTTCTTTGCAGCAGCTTGTCTCCATAAATTGATCTCAATGAATGAAGGCAATCTTCTGAATAATTCAATCATAAACATTCTCGTTTCCTATAGCCAAATCTTCACGTAGGCCTGCTCAAACATAAGGCAAAGGAATGAAGCATGTGATTTCTGACATGAAAAATATATTTCTTTTACTATTCTTGATTCCATGGCTGTGTAAGTATGTTAGGTTCTCATACACTGGAGTTTCAATACAGAAAGCAATCCTGGAAGAATTGCGTGTTCCCAAAAATGTTTCAATACAGCAGTCTGTCTGATATGTCTTGAGCAATCCTGGCAGAATTGTGTTTCCAAAAATGTAACCGTGAATCAGGGTTAAGGTTCGGTTGTTAGCGCATCTCTACCTTTTGTGTGCTATAGTTTTCAATCCGAGTCTTGGCATGAAATCCAGTGGGTTTAAAGAACCCAGATAATGTGGAGTAAAACAACAAACAACGAAAAATTGAATCAACATCTGATATGTACTACTACTTACCAAGCAAGGAAGCACTCTGAAACAATAAGGTACGAATGGAGTAGACACCTTCATGCTGCACTCTGCTCGGAGGTAGCAGTGACGCTCCTTCTCAGTCTCTGTGATGGGAGCAGCTGCCTGTTGTCTTTGGGTTGCTGATTGATTCATTTTTTGTTTGGAATTGGGATTCATTGATGGGTTTTGAGATTGATTGATGAGTAATTTGTTGCTGGTTGCGATTGATTGATCGGTGGTAGCTGTGACGCTCCTTCTGGGATCGGAGCAACTGCTGGTTGTTTTCAGGTTGCTGATTGATTCATTTTTGGTTTGTAATTGGGATGGATTGATTTGATTCATGGATTTGTTGTTGCTCCTTGGGATTGACTGGGGAGGGGGCCGCGCGAACGCGAGCCCCCGCTATCACAAATTATGACGTGCACTCTCCCCGTGGGGAGATGCTAGCGCATGTCCATGCCGGAGTGCAATGGCGCAGGCAGCTCTAGGCCATCGGCCTTCTTGATCACCGATTGACCCCGCCCAGGTAAGTATGTTTCTATCGCCCACTCCTCTTATTTCTATCTCTTCCTTCCATCGCCTCCCCACCTTTGCTTATGGGACAAATAACAACACCACAAATACTTTCCCTCCCTTCCTTCCTATTTCTCTAGACTCCACCAAGCTCCCCATCACCCACCCAAATACAAAAAAGCGGGACTTCGAGCATCTCTTCTTGTTTCTTGATATTGTGAAGAAGCAGCCTAAAGGATTTGAAGACCCCTACAATTAACAATATGTTTGCTGGTTGCAGAGATACATCTATGGTCTACAACAAGCATCACGAGCTTGTATAAGAAGCTCGATAGTCTTCTGAAGTCTCTAAACTTCAATCCTACACAACCGGACTATAATGTCTACATAAAAAGAGTAGGAAAAGATTTTGTGATACTAACTATCTTCGTGAATGATTCCCTAATAATTGGAAATTCCCTAATGCTGATCAAAGACACAAAGAGTCAGATTTATGAAAGTTATGAAATCACAGATCTTGGAGAAGCAACAAAATGCCAAGGGCTGGAGATTAGAAGAGATCGAATAAAGGGCAAAATGCACTTGAGTCAGTCAAAATATGCCAGAAAGGTGGTCAAGCAGTATCACATGATGGACTGCAAAGAAAAGGCCACACCAATAATAATTGGAGCCAAGCTGACGAAGTAGGATTGCCCAAAAACAGAAGAGGAAGAATAGAAGATGACATGTATACCCTACCAAAACTTGATCGGTAGCCTGATGTACCTTACAATTTGTACTAGACCCGATCTAGCTTTCTCTATTTATGCCTTAAGCCAATTCTCTTCCAATCTTGGCATGGCACATTGGCAAATGGCAAAACAAATCCTACAGTATCTGAAGGGTACCCAGAATATTGGGTTGACCTACAACGCTAAAAACAAAAGAAAAGAATTTGAGCTGCACCACTACAGTGATGCAAGCTGGGCGAGCTTCAAAGATAACAGCAAGTCCATAACTGGAGGATGTACCATAGCGTGCAGAGCTGCAATCAGTTGGATATGCAAAATGCAAACCTTGGTAGCTCAATCCTCTTGCGAAGCTGAATAAGTTGCAGCTTCAAAGGTGGTGAACGAGGTAGTGTGGCTGCAGATGATGCTGGAAGCAATCGGGATACCACAAGAATGGCCATGCACGATGATGATGGACTCTCAAAGTGTCATTTATCTGTCCCAGGCTCCTGTCTTCCATTCAAAGACAAAACACATACCTCTGAAGTACCATCACATTCGAGATTTAATCTCGGAAGGAGAGCTCAAGGTCCAATACATAAAATCAGAAGACATGATTGCAGATCTGCTCATGAAGCCGCTCGACAAGCCACTCTTTGCCAAACAAAGAAAGTCAATTGGATTAAACGTGCAAAGCTGCAAGGCTCAAGAGGGAGTGTAAGAAATGGTGAATTCCTGCAACTTTGCCGCAATGCGAAAGTCAACGAGCCTTGACTCGAAGGTCGAACGATTCACAAAAGTCAGCATGCTTCCAGGACAAACGAAGGACGAACGATTCGCTATTCATTCATGAATCGTAGACATGCCTCTAGGACCACAAAAATTACAAAGTGACGCAAAACAAAAAGACACGAAAGGAAAGAAAGAAATGAAGGAGAATCCTTCGCACTGCCAGCTGGCAACTCAATGGGCTTGGAGTCTTGGACTTCACGCCCATCTGAAATAAGTAGCAACGACAAAGAGTAACTGATTGGTTGATTAGCATTAACTACTCTTGTAATTCTCGATTTAGCTATCTTGTAAACTCCACACAGTGGAGATAAAAAATATATTTCTGGATCATAATGTAGACTGTAACATAGAGAATGTGCTTGAGTAGAGTAGAAAAGAAAAACACTAGAAACAAAAGAGCTAGCTGTGCATGAAAGTCTGCCAACAATTTGAAAGGGCCTAATTAAATGAGTGATGACAGAACTCTTTATGCGATCAATGGAATCTTGTTGGATACAGTTTAAGAGTTCTGAAATCCTATAGGTAGGATTTCCATTCATGTAATTTCATATTTTGGATTTGAATAGTTTTTATCAATATTGATGGAGTAACGCCAGACCAGTCAATAAAAAAGGAAAACATTCCAATGCTATTGGAAGAACGTAATAATAAGAAAAAAACAAATTTGAATTCATTTCCAGTTAAATCCTATGGTGAATTATATTCAAAAGATCAAACTAGTAGTGTTTTTTCCTAGTAGTTGATCGGTAATTAAACCCAAGTATAGGGTAGAAATGAAATTGTTCCAAATTTTTTCCTACAGTAATTAATTTTAAACATTTACTAATGTCGTAATGTCTTCTTAGTACCTTAGATGAAATAGATTTTCAGAAAACTGAAAATTCTAAGGAGGGGAGAAGAGTGGACATCAGAGGTAGTAAGTGTGATCGAGAAATGTATTTCGCAATTAGGATTTTGATAAACTCAGTCAATAATTGCTCAATACCAGTAATTAATTTTTTGAATGGAGTTCATTTAGTTGAATTCATAGCTTATATCTTTGTAACCATTGAATTATCCGGAGTTTTGGGTGTCAATTGTGATTTTAGAAGTAGAGTCTGATACATGGATTACATGGGATCTGTTAGTTGACAGAAGCTTGTCCCTAGATTTGATGCATCAGTAGGGGATTTGAAGCTTATTTGTTAACCAGAAAAGATGAGGATGTAATAATGAACCATGTTAATTCTTCTGTCTAAGTCACATAATCATATGTGGATTTTGGGTATCCATCTGATAGGCATGCCAGTCATCCAAATAAAAGGATTCTCCAGTGCTTGGGAACAAGAGATAATTTCCTATAAGTGACTGTAGGACAGCTAGATGATCAATGGATTTCTAGAACATCAGATATGGCGGTTAAGGGTTTTCTGGAAGGAAAAGATGATGGGCAATTCTGATGGTATTTTGGAAAGAAAATTCTAGGACTGTAAAGATCTGATGATCAATGGTGTGTTTAGTACCTAGTCGCGATATGGGAAAGAAGAAAACCTTTCGATCAAATGTGGGATATTTTGGAAAATTTTGAGGTTTAATCTAGATCCCAATGTGGTATCTCATTATTTACAAAATTAGAGGCCCTCAAATCTATTTCTCGCTTTCTTAATTAATCCTTTACTTCTTAGTAATTTCTTGAATATAAGATATCACACTGATTTATATGATTCTTTCCAGCATGAAGTTATTCTTCTGAAAGACTGTTATGTCATATAAATTACTACTTGTGTGAATAGACTTGGAAATCAGATAAATTCTAAGGTTAAATTGTTCCAATTTCTTAAACCATGAAATATCTCTGTTGCATAAATGGATTTCGATGGAATGGTGGTTTCTATCACTCAGAGTGAAAATATTTGAAGGAAAAGTCATGTGTGTAATAGGGGGAATCCTTTAGTGGAAGCACTTATTATTGACTTTTCTAGGATTTAGATATTTTCTTATATCATCTTTCCAGTTAACCTTTATGAAAATTTATAATTTCTTTAAAAGCAGGGGTGCTATTAGAGAATCTATTGGTTGCATAGCTTTCGGAAGAAAAGCAGCTATGGTATAGAAATGAGATTGGATCTGAAAGGAATTTCGGATAAACTTAGAGTAAGATGCCTAATGGGAACTTTTTGAATATGAGGATTTCTCTAGGGATTGTGTGGACAATCTGAAACAAGTTTGGAATTTGAATCATTATCTATAAGTAGTACAGTAAAAGGTCAAAAGTTACTAATTCCATTTTGATTGGAATAGAAGTAAGTTTGATCAGAATTTAAGTCTGAGAGTTCTATATTCGATCAACCTAATCTTAGTTTAAGTACTAGGATCATCGGAGGCGTTAATCAGGTGTGAGAAATCATGTAATTAGAGGTAAATGGGATTGGAAAACTGCTGACATGGAATTTTATTCGTCTCAGAGATTTCTCGGATATGTTATTTACTCATGAGAAATAGAGAATATTTTGTAGCTGAGTTACAAGATCTCAGTGAGATATGTGAGTAACATATGTGGGTTCTGGAGGAATCTACCAGATAATAATGTGTTTATGTACTGGGTCATAGTGAGATTATTTACATATGTGCACAATTAATCTTGTATGAATCTACTGTGTATTCTTGGCTAATAGAGTTATTTGGTGCACTTAACCTAGTTGGTGAACATAAACATGTGATCAAGTATTGCTTTGACACATACTTGCAGAGTTAACAAATCTTTGTATGGAAGATTTATGGATTAACTTATAAATGATTTGGATAAGGATCTAAATGTGGTGTCATACTAGTATAATTGAATTCTTCACCTAGAAATTTGAGATTTCTGAATCATTGCCAATTAACTTGAGTAGTTGATTACTCCAGGATGAAGTTAATTGATAAAACAATCAGTGTGATGTGAATTCACCAGGAACTGATGGTTTTTAAATTATATTGCTTATAAGACGCATATTAGTGAATCATTTGGGTTCATCAGTTAAAATTGCATGCATTGGATATACAGTGTTCTTGGGATAGAATATACTTTAGTTAAGGAAGGGACTCAGCTCATTAGTGATTGTATTCCAGAGAGCTCAATTGGATAGCGAATCATAATGGATCCAAGAATAATAACTGAATTGATATTTGGCAGGACTTTGGGTATCTAGATGTGATTCTAGATTGTAATCTAAAGTTTTTGTAATTGAAGATAATTGTCATCTTGGTATGCCTTCAATCTTTAATTACCAGTAGTTTTTAGTCCTTGAACCTTATACTTCAATTAAAGAATCATGTTTGAAGAGTATTCCTAAATCCAGTAAACTTTGTTAACTAAGTACGAGGCAGCCAAGGAGGAAAAAAGGGAACCTACAATGAACTACTATTTGGCGTTACTCTTGATTGCTCTCTTCAGCTCTCGGAAGACCGTCTTGTACCAATCGTATGGTTGCACGGTTCCCTTTCCTAACTCATAGTTAGAGTCGACCAAGTGATGGAAGGTCTGGAAAGAGATACATGTTGTTGCACAGCTTTTGAACAACTTCCTGAATTATAGTGGGCATTTCCTATTCACCCTCAACCCTAGATCCAAGCACACAAGCATCAAGGAGATGAAGAGGATTACTTGTTGTCACGCAGAGATTTGTTCCCATGAGAGCGATAGCATATTTCATATTCCAACAAATGCATATGATTAGTATATAACACTAAGATCCATTTTAACACTAAGAATTAACACTACATCCATTAACACTAGATCCACAATAATGATAGAAACTTACTCTTCTCTCTCTCCCTTTCTCTCTCAAGAAAAACATAAGAATGATCAATCCCAATAAGCATCAAATCCGACAATTAGCAAATCCAAGTCAGAGGAAAAAAGATGAAGAGCAATGACATTCCATATCCATTCCATAAGAGGGCCAACCTGGTTGTATTGAAATGAAGAGAATATGTACAAATGATTCAAATTTACCACCATATATAGTGGATTTTAGGGCTTTGGCCTCAGCTCCTATTGGCGAATTTCTACCCCGAGTTTCAAAAATTGGAGGGAATCAATTTTGAGTTTGAATTTTGGTGGGAACCCCTTTTATTCGCTAACTTGACTATTAGGCCCTGTGATATTAAAAGTCCAGCAAAAAGGCCTAAATTCCTTCTATTAACTTCTAAATAATCAATTAACTATGTGATCATCGGGCTGGACTTACACACGCAGAGTGCCAAATCCCTCTCACTTATTAACTATGGTTAGGGTTGTCTCGATATTCGTAAACCCTCCAACAACGACATTCTTACCAATTAGTAGTTATGTAATAGTCCATGTTTGATCTTTCATGAGAGATTAATACTCTCTGTCCATTACCGATGTACATTTATTAACATCTTGACTTGAAATTGCTTCTAAATATTTGGCGAGTTCCTCCACCAAATAACGTGAGGCATCATCAATGAATATGTTGGGAGGAAATTTGTGTCAATCTGATCTTTGATTAGGCTCATCTTCTTCCAAGTCATTGACTATCTTAGAGTTGGTATTTGAACTCAATGTAATATCATGCACTAATTTGACATATGTAACTTTCTCTTTCCCTTCTGATCATAAAATTTAATTTTCAAGAAAAATAACATTTTTACTTGCAACAATCTTTTTAGTCAATGGATTATAAAGCCTATAAGTTTTTTAATTAGAAGAATAACCAATAAAAATTGACTTGGTGATAGCTTCGTAATGCTTTTGTTTAAGTTTTTCTGAAATTTATGTGTATGTGATACAACCAAGAATTCAAACATTTTTTAAATATGGTTTCGAAGCTGTCCATACCTCTTCTGGTGTTTTGTTGAATGATACATTGGTTATGATTTGATTATGTAGGTATGCAGCTATCAAGACAACTTATGTCCATAAAGCCTTTGATAATGATGCATGGAATAGCATACTTTTTGAACTTTCAATGAGTGTTCAATTTTTTCTTTCAGCCACTCCATTCGACTGTGGAGAATAGTTGGATAGTAGTCTTTGATTTTAGTTGGAATGAATTTGCTAAACTTAAAATGTTTATCAAATGCCAATGCCTTGTACAAATATATCTCAGGTCTAGTACAAATCCTGGCATATATGAGAGAGCCAATAATTGAATGATATGGATATTGTTTTATCTACTCAACTTTTTCAAAAGACCGGAGTAGGAATTTTAGTTTCACTTCAACCATTCGATCCATTTGCCATTGTTCATGTTACTACTCTTTCAGGTATCCTCAATAGAGTCCTAAACCTGGTTATTCACTCGGGAACCTGTTGCAGAAGAAGAACCTGCAAAAATACATGCAAGTTCGAGACGGGTTCAAACATGTCAAAGGAATGCCAAAGAGTCACCACTCACGAGTCTCTCAATTCGACTCAAGAGTCGACAACCCCCTCGACATAGTCAAAAAATCATCGATTCGACAATGTTCAAGTGACATTCGTGTCTGGAATCTATGAAGGAAGGATTCCTCAGTGCATGAATCTACGTCTATCAAATTCGAACTATCATCGATAATTCGACAATGGTTCTACTTGATCCGAACTTCGAAGTTGCAAAAATCGATACAATCTATTTTGTAGACATACACAAAGACGATAAGGATGCAGAAGTGTATCGCATGAAGCAAAATGAGTACGTTAGAGCTCGAGCATTACAATCAACATTAACTGTCAGTCGCAAAAATGATTCAACCTATGAGCTATATTATATGTATGCAATGAATCAGATGAAACAGACGATAAAGTAATCAGTTTGACATAGACATGACTCTGTCTATTGGAAACAATTCAATTAAGTCGAAAGTATGTGTACAGTCTAAATGCATTCAGATGTGCAATCTTTCTAAATCTATACTATGTAAAATAGAGAGAACATCTGATTGATTCATTAGTGTTTACACTTATGTGCTATCGAATATTTATACATGGTAGTTGTAGAATTACAAGAATGCTTAATCGATAGATTTGCAAACTGAATTAAGGCACTATGTGTTGTTAGCAGTCGTATTGGACAAAATCTGTTCTATTGGTGATTCTGCGAAAATTACGGAGTCGTGAAATTAGATAGTCGAAATGTCAAATCGTGATCGAACAATCGAGTTGAAGAATAGTTGAGTCGACTTCCATAGTTCGACTTGATAGTGTATTCGTCACTTCGAATCGATAGTGTTGACACCTGTTATTGATTCTCTTGTATTTTTGCATATTATGTGACTTGACAAGTATTTACAACAAATTGATGGATCTAGATTACTTGTGAGATTAGGGATGGAGAGGATAGGAATCCAACACCCCAACTTCCCTTTTTAAATATGACACTACCATGTACTGCATTCTGCAAAATTTCAGACTCGTCTCCTGATGTAGTGGTACTTAAACTCGATGTGCTTGCTCCTAGAATGAAATCTAAGATTGATCAATAATGCAATAGCACGGAGTAGATTGTCTGAGACCAATGTCAGGCAATAAGTTTCAATTAGATTGTCTCTTTGATAGTCTGGGAAGTTGCAATGTACTATGGTTCTGTTGAAGACATTGCAATGGAGGTCTGCTTTCAACTATTCTAGGATATCATACCATTATTGAGTAGGAAGACAAATCCAGAAGTGGAGTTTCTTGTGTTGATTCAGATGCCTAATCATTTATGCAATCTCTCTTTCATGGTAGCCTACACTGATAATTTTATTCAACACAAAAGAACAACTGATCTCCATTCTCTAAGTAATCCGCCATCCTATTAAGACAATTATCATTGTGCTTTCATCACTATTGTCTTCATCCGTTGGTATCTGTCAGAATTGTTCTTTCATCATTGTATTCATCAAACAAATTGACATCGAATTCCAACACATCGCCTCTGAATAGATCGACTAGAACAACTGTATGGTCCTTTTTTGCCTCTTTGCTCTGGAAAGGGATCTCCATACTAGAATGGTCATGTGCATTTTGTCCAGTTTTACGGATGAACTACAACAACTTTGGATTTACAAGGGAGCGGGGGGGAAGCATTCGACCATTGATCATTTTCACCCTCAGGCTGACATTTGTCTTGCTCTCAGGTTGCTGCTCTGGCTTGATCTAAGGCTTGGACCCACTCCTTCATACGTCTAAAATTCCATTGTTCAATTGTTGGGTTTGGGTATTCACCTACGTAAAGAGAATAGGATGATCCACTAACAAGGTCTGTAGTGGCAGATTTTGTTGGTTCTTTCTCTAGTCTTTTCTGCGCTCTGGTCTAGCTGAATAGGGGCATCGTAGATGCCTTGGGTTCTCCTACCACACTCATTAGGTGTAGCGGGGTAGAAATATCTCCTTGTTTGTCCTTTCTCAATGGATATGTCAGATATGGGTGTTCGTACCCACAATTATGACAAAGTGGTACATTGTCTTGCAGCTTGTTAGGACACTCGGTAATCCTATGGTTCTCTCCACATCCATAACATTTTATGGGAGCTTTGGATCCTCTACCTCAAAGCTGGTTCACATAGATCGGTATCAAATCACCATTTGCTCCATCTATGAAATGCACTGGGACTGAGTCTGGTGCTTCCTCCTCGGGATAGTAGGGTTCATGGGTCACTTCGATCATGTTCAGCTGCTGAGTAGCTGATTGCGGATTTCTCACTAGTAATCCTTGGGTTCTGGGGGGAATAGGTGGTGAAGCGAATCTAGGCGGCAGAGATTTGGTGATGGGTGTGCTGCTTGGTTTCAGAGGTTGTATCGACAGTCTGTGGTATCGTGATTGCTCATATTACAGATATGGCAATAACGTGCAGGCCGCTCTAACCTCTGTCTTAGCTACGAACATTCGTTTTTGGTGTCGTTGCCTGCGTAATGTGGACACCGAGTGGACTCTCTCCTTGGATATGCGTGGCCTTTCAGCTTCTGATCTACCGCTGCGATAAGGTCGGTGGTGAGCTTCCTAAACTGCTCATTGCTTTGGGTGGCAACTTCTCTATGGCAGATATGATGGAATCAACGCTATTGGTCATAGAGGTAGAAGTATCATCATGTAGCTTATCCTTAAGTTTGGCTCTTCATTCTTTATGACATTGTCTCTCTTCGTCAGAGTTATCAAAGTCCAAACTAGTGCTTTCACTATCGTCGACTCTCTTGATGACATCGGTGCAAGATGCTTGAAAAGACACGTACTTGTCTCTTTGTTTCATTTGTTGCTTGATTCCCTTGGGTAGTCATGCCATGAACCATGTCAGGATGCTATGGTCTGGGACACTATTAGGATCACATCCACCGTGCAATCTCTTGATAGGTTTGATATAGTCACGCAGGGACTTGTTCTTCTTATCCATTCAGATATGTCCTAGTCGCAGGAAGGGATCGAGTGGTTTTGAAACGGGTGATGAACCTGGCCTGTAAGATATTCCAATCGTCTCATTCATTTTGCTCAAGATTGAAGTACCAATATTTTGCAGTATCGGTTAAGCACAGATTGAAATATTTTAACAACTCTTGCAGGTTGTCATCTCCATAGATTCTACATGCCTAAGTGTAGATCTACAAGAATTATCGCAGATCTCCCTCTCCATCAAAACTTGAGAGGTCGATTTTGGGGAAGTCTGGACTGCGTAAGGTATGAAGCGATGGGGAAAGGGAGATGGAAAAACTTGAATGGAGAAGAGAGCAGAAAAATTGTGTAACAACTCTCTCATTCTAATCAGCTGCTAGATGCAAAAACAGTCTAATAGACAACTTATGCTAAATGTAAGCACAACTTTAAGTGTTCTAATTGCCCAATAGGATCTTAAAAATTAATTCATATTCTCAAAAATGAAAGTACAGTCCACCAAATAGATTAGAAATGGTTTGTGTGTGGTATTATTGAAAATCAAATTCAATGTGAAGTATGGTTCTGAAATAAATGGAAGAGCAATATAATATCACGAGTTACTCAGGTGTCAAAGACAACCATCATCTGATCAGAAACTGAGGAGTCGTAGACGTCCGTGTTCTGATCAGAGTGAGTAAACAAGCGCGATCAAACAGCGATAGAGTGCATTCAATCACAACAAGCATTCACCTATGCCATATAGAGATAGAAAAGTTGTTGCTACCTTATTACACTGAAGCACAATACAAATAGCAATTAAAACCAAAAATTGATGGCGCAACTAGGAGGCTTAAATAATACGTCTCATGGACGGAGCAACCAATAATTTGTGCTTGGATGATCTATTTATAGATTTCATCCATGCATTAACTACACCGAATGCTTGTCACCTAATTAGAAAAGTCATTGTACTTGGAAGTATATGGCTTTTGTGACAACTATACATAGTATATACGGTCAACAAATCAGGATCGTTGACACGGACGAGGACGTTGCAAAATCTCTCACTTTGCATTTCACGTGATGTGGTTTTCTCTCGCTTCACAAATTTTGGGAAGTGGCTGGGAACGTTCCTCATTCAAAACAGACAACCTTCGACATTTTTCTCTCCTTTCGGATTTTTGTAAAGATATTGAAGGTGCCTTTAAACAAATTTAAGGTGAGATGGATCTTCTTCTGAAGCCTATTTCTAGTAATGTGAATTCCTAGCAAAGAATGGACAGCTCCTAAATCAGTCATGTCAAATTCCTTTGACAGATCACTCTTAATAGTGTGTAGTAGAGAAGTGTTGTTAGACAAAATAAATGCATCATCTACGTAAAGAGCTATGTGAACTGAATCGGTGCCTATATGCTTTGAATAAACATTACAGTCAGTTGAATTGTTTGCAATCCCAATTGAATGAGATAAGAGTTGATTCTATCGAACCATGCTCTTGTAGCCTATTTCAGACTGTAGATTGCTTTGTGCAGCTTGCACACTTTGTGCTCTTGGCCTTTGACTTCAAATCCTTCCGGTTGGAAGGTGTACAATTCCTCTTCGACGCTGTCGTTGAGAAATGTTGTCTTGACATCCATTTGGTGCATTTCAAGGTCTTCTGCGGCTGCTAACACAATCAAAGTCCTGATTGACTGCATCTTGACGACAGGACTGAAAATTTTATGATAATCCACTCCTTGGACTTGAGTGAATCCTTTAGCCACCAGCCGTGCTTTCCATTTAGCAATGGAACCATCAGAGTTAATCTTCTTCTTGAAGATCCACTTGTTGTCGATAACTCTCTTGTGAGTGGGGAAGTGTCCAGGTCTGATTCATCAAAAGTGAGTTGTACTCGCTTTCCATAACTTCTTGCCACTTCACAGCATCCTTGGAGTTAATTGCTTTGGCTAGGCTCTCTGGTTCTTCTGATGAAGTCTAGAATGATTGAGGTGTGTACCTCTTAGGAAATGTCCAAGTCCGTGAGGATCTGCAGACGTTTGGTTGACCAGGATGCGATGATGCTTCTTCTTGAATTTCTTTAGATTTGCTCAAGCTAGTTTGGTCTGGTCTGATAACAGGTACTGTCGGCTGCTCGGCTTCTGTAGCTGTAGCTACAGATTCTATAGAAGGAACATCATCATTGGAAGATTCCATGCTACGTAAAATAGAATGAAATGACATAGCATCGTTTATCGATGGTTGCAAATCATAGTATGCATGTTCTTGAAGTATTACATCCCTAGAGACAAATACTACATTGGTGGATGGATCATAAACTTTATAAGCTTTATGCTCATCAGGATAGCCAATGAAAATACATTTATTTGTCCTATGATCCAGCTTCTTCCTAAGTTGTTTAGGAATGTGAACAAAACATATACAACCATAGGTTTTTATATGGTTGACACTAGGTTTGTGCCCATGCCAAATTTCATATGGAGTTTTGTTGTTGACAACTTTGGTGTTGGATCTGTTTTGTACGTAACAGACTATGGTAGTAGCTTCTACCCAGAACTTCGCAGGTAGGTGTGTTTGATGTAGCATGGATCTGGCTAAGTTGAGAAGAGTGATTAGGAAGTGGTGAACTGTCTTCTAATACCATGTTCAGCCATGTAGTCGGAGATCTCATTAGAGATGTATTTGCTGCCACCATCAGTTCAGAGTGCCTTCACTTTTGTAGACGTTTGTGTCTCATCCATGGCCTTGAATCTCTTGTAGCATTTAAAGGCTTCATATTTGTTCTTAATGAACATGACTATAGACCATCTAGAATAATCATCTATGAAAGTGATAAAATAGATTGCATCTCCTAAGTTAGAACCAAACAAAGCTGTAATCAGATTAAGTATAATGAAATATACAGGTCAATAATGCAGGTGAGCACAAAACAATAGCGGACATAACCGCGTGCTTCACAAGCTAATCACAATCTGTAAAGATTATGAACCTATTACTGACAATCAATCTAAAAGAAATAATCAATGCGTGAAGGCATCTACAATGTCTGTCTCTGAATTACAAATCATGTTCCGTTCTATCTTCTGTTCTATATGTAAATTGAATACTGAGATGATATTCAATATATACATAATTTTTATAGGTTTGTAGATGAAGGAGGTACAAAAGTGGCTGTGCTATCTGTGGGAGATCGTGGGTGGTTGTTGTTGTTGTCAAATCTATTTGCACAGTGCATGGAACGAGCGTGAGGAGGCCGCGACGTCGGGGCTTCGCTAAAATTCACACTCATGAAAATGCAAAAAACCCGACACTGTCCAATGCCTTAGAAAAATCATTTGTAAGGTACCTTCGCCTTTTCTATAAGGGCACCATTGGCATTTGTAGGGCACCTTCGGCATATGTAGGTTAGTGTCACATTTTGCGCCTGTCATAAAATGCTTGTAAAAATGCAGTGTCGCATTTTTCACACTTTTTGTTTGTCATAAAATGTGTGTAAAAATGCAGTGTCGCATTTTTCGCATTTTTCGGCTGTTCAAATTTACTTGTATTTATACAGACTGCACAATTGTCACTTTTCCAGAAGTGTCGCAAAACACTTAGTTGCTCAAGATGGCCCTAAGATGAAAAAGCGACAGTGTCGGATTTTTTGCTCGTGGAAATTCCCGAGTAAAAATGCAGACTGTGGAGACAAACAGTTCAAATATGCAGACTGTGCGACAACACGAGTAAAAATGGAGCAGCATGAATGGAAGCAGATTAACATAGGATTTAGGAGAGTAGAGGAGATAAATCCAACACCCCCCCCCCTAATATGGATCCATGAATACCTTGATCTTCAGACTAAGCAATGCATAAAACTTGTTGTGTGCATTAACACTTAATGCCTTTGTGAGTATATCCGCAACCATCCTGCGTTCTACAGTACGTTAAGCTTACCTCCTTGTTGAGAACCTTGCCCCTAATATAGTGATATCGGATTTCAATGTGCTTACTCCTAGAGTGAAATCTAGGGTTGGCCGATAAGGCAATGGCACTCTGATTATCACAGAATATAATTGTAGGACTGTACTGATACAAACTAATGTCTGATAGTAAATTTCTCAAACAAAACGCTTCTTTAATGGATTGAAAAGCAACAATGTATTCTGCTTCTGTAGATGAAAGAGCAATAGAGTTTTGCTTACGATTGTTCCATAAGATAGGACCATCTTTGAAGAAAAATGTAAATTTAGATGTGGACTTATGATTGTCTACATCTCCTCCCTAGCTTGCATCAGAGTATCCACTGAGCTGATGGAGATTGTCATTGTTGACTTCTCCATAGCAGATGCACTGGTCCATGGTAGCTCAAATATACCTCATAACTCTTACGAGAGCCTTCCAATAGGTAGTTCCAAGATTAGCCATATATTGCCTGAGTGAGCTTACTGCAAAAGAGACACCAGGACTTGTGCAGACCATTGCGTACATGAGAGATCCAAGTATCGATCGATAAGAATATTCTCTCATCTGCTCCTCTTCCTGCTTGGTCTGGGGACATTGGTCCTTTGACAAACGCAGGCCTGGATCCATCGGTGAGTGAGCTAACTTACAGTTCATCAGATTATATCTGTCAAAAACATTGTGAAGATACCTTTGTTGAGTAATGTAAATCAGTCATCTCACTCTGTCCTTGTGGATTTGAATGTCTAGACAGAAGTGAGCTTCACCCATATAAGACATGTTGAACTCAAAAAACAGCATCTGTTTAGAATCCTTAACCAAATTGGTATTGTTGCTAAAAAAGAACGTATCATCCATGTATAAGGTGATGATAATGAAGGATTGCTACACCGACTTGGTATAAACGTTGCAATCAATAGTGCTTGGTTGGAAACCTTGTTGGATGAGGAATGTGTTGATCCTCTGAAACCAAGCTCTGGTAGACTGTTTCAAGCCGTAAAGTGCCTTATGGAGTTTACAAACATGATTTTTCATACCTTCCAAAATATCTCCTTCGAGCTGGATCATGTAGATGTCTTCTTCTATAACTCCATTCTGATAAGTTGTTTGCACATCAAGTTGATGCACTTCAAGGTCGGTAGCTGCAGCATATGATAGGAGGGCTCGAATCAATGAATGCTTGACTATTGGACTGAAAGTCCTACTATAGTCAACATTGAAGATCTAAGTGATTCCTCGTGCTACCAGTCTTGCATTCCTTTGACCGATCACTCCATTGGCATTGTACTTGATCTTAAAGATCCATTTGCAATCAATGATATTGCAACTAATAGGAGCTTCGACTAATGACCACGTCTGGTTCTTGATCAGAGAGGAATACTCTCTATCCATGGCTCTTCTCCAGAGATTAGAGTCTGGTTGGCTAAGTGCCTCTTCGACTATTGTCAGTTCCTATATCAAGAGACATGCAGACTCAGGAGTATACCTTGTGGGTTGTGTGCGCACTCGGCTTGATCTTCTAGGAGGAATTGACTGATGAACCACTTCTAGGACATGTTGCTGGGTAGCAACAACATCTTCGTCTGACTCGCTGTCAAATAGTGGATCGACAATGGACACGCTTGAGCCTGAAGCTCGGATTGACGTGTCAATGGCATGCGTTAGAGGTCTTCCTAGAACAATGCCTTTGCCTTTGATGTCGATGAACTGATCCTCGATAAAGACTGTATTCCGGCTGAATAAGATATGCTCGGTATCAGGGTTGTACAACTTGTAAGTGTAATCAGATGAAGTATATCCAATCAGGATGGTCTTGAGACCTTGGAAGTCAAATTTCTTCCTCATCTCTTTTGGGATCTGCGCGTAGGCGACGTATCCAAACACTCGTAGGTTTTTCACAGAAGGCTTAGAGCCTGGCCACACCTCATGAGGTGTTCTGTCTGAGAGGGCCTTGGTTGAACATCTGTTCTGGACGTAAGCTGTAGTGGAGACAGCTTCGGCCCAGAAGCTCTTGGGCAGTGATGCATGCGCCATCATACATTTAGTTGATTCAACCAGAGTATGGTTCTTCCTCTCGGGCAAGCCATTTGACTGGGGACTATAAGGAGTGATGAATTGCTGCTCAATGCCTTGGCTCTAACAATACTCCTTACATTCAGTAGAGATGTACTCTCCACCATTGTTAGATCTCAGGGCCTTGATCGTCCTTCCAGTCTCTTTTTCTGCACGCTCCTTGAAGATTCTAAAGCAATTGAAAGATTCTGATTTCTTCTTGATAAAGTACACCATAGTCCTTCGGGAGAATTCATCAATAAAAGTTATGAAGTACTTTGCATCCTTCAGAGAAGGATTTTTCATCGAGCCACAAATGCCTGTATGCACAATGTCTAACAATCCTCTAGCAGTATGCTAATGGCTTGATGTAAATGGTTTCCTACTCTGTTTACCAACTAAATAGTCTTGATAGGTATCAGAGCCAGGCTTACAAGTTTGGAGAGGTGGTACTTTTCATTGAGGTTTGGTGGTATTCAACTAGTATTCTCATCCAAGGAGAGAAGCAAGGTTGCAAGTTGCTGGATCTTCCCTAATTCAATTTGCATGTTCCATATCTCTCTCAAATTCATTGGGCTTTATGGAGAATTGTGCTAGGAAATCAATTTTGGTGTCTTTTTTTGGAGTTTACGCATGTGTAGCTCCAAACTAGTATTGGATCTGAAATTTCCAGCAGGTCAATTCACTTTGAAATAGTTGAAATTCAGTTTGCATGTTGGATCTTCCCATGTATTTGGATTCTAGGCTCTTTTGTGGCCAAATTTGGCTTGTTTTCCATGATTTTGGCACAAAATGGAGGGCAGAATTCAAAATCCAGCAAAATCAGATCAATTGATTAGTTGTAACTCTGTATTTTGGATTGCATGTGGATTTGGAAAACGTTCTTGCCATTAATTTCCAATTGGGCATGCTGAAAAAACCTAGAAAGGGCTAAAATTCATGATTTTTGCTTGTTTTTTTCATGAAATTGGATAATAGGAGGTTGTTGAACATCAATTGAAGCTGGAAAAAGATGAATCATAGTCTTTTGAAGCTATCCTATAAGATAGAACCAAGATTCCAGCAATTGGGTTTGTAGGAAGTAAAAAATTGACCAATTTTGGTGAATTTTGGGGGATGGATTTCTCTAAATCCATAAGGGGATCATTCTGGATTTTTTTTGAGCATGATTTGTATTCTTTTTTACCTTCCCAGCAAGCTATCAGACCTGTAAATTGATGGGTAGAGGCTTATGTTTTAATTCCATCAAGTTTGTAGCAATTTTGACTTCTAGAAATCAAGAATTCATGGTTCTCAGCCATACTGCTTCATAGGATCTGTATGAAGGCTTCATGGAACTCTTAGTGACCATCTAAGACTGTCTGGATCATCACTTTTAGGCTTGGTTGGATGTTTGCAAGTTTTTAGACATATTTGCCTAGAAAAAGTGCGCCCTCCTACTGGTTAATTGGTTGTTCTGAACTCACACATGTGAATCCTAGGTGGCAGGCTGACATGGCAAGTGTCTTGTTCACTAGCTCTTCCTCTGTATTGTGCTTTACATCACCCAGTTTGGTGTCCTGTAGCCAAAGATATGATCATCTGAAGTTTTGCAATTTTGTGAGCAAAATTGGTATAATTTCCAATTGTTCTGATTGCATGCATGACAATTTTCTATTTTGAGGTACTGTGCTTGCATGGAATGTCTACAAGTGGATTCTCAGAGTGATTTTGACATGCATGAGCAGTTTAGATCTGTTTTGAGTGGTCATACGCATGTGCTCTGACTGTTAGATACAAAACTGGATTTTATAGCTGACAATTTCTGTAGAATTGGATTTTTATGTAAAATTCCGTAAAGTAAAAAATTAGTTTTATGTCGCATGTCTTGCATGCCCGAGGGACATTAACAGAGTAAAATTAAGAATCGAACAATGAATCAAATTTTTGATTTTGATTGCTTAATGACTGACAGTGATTTTTTTATGAATTTTTTAGAAAACGTAAGAATTTAAAAAAAAAAAAATGTGCAAAAACTCAAAATTTTTAGTTTTTTTCCAGTTTCTTGTAATATCTATGAAATTCACTAAAAATAGTGATTTGACCATACTGGAGTCAATTTCAGTCAGTTTTTGGTCAATAGTACTTCACTATGAGTTAATCTGATATTAACTAAATTTAGTAATTTCCAGGATAGATATATTGAGATGGCCGAAGAAACTTCAAATTAAGCTGCAAATCCAGGTGCGCCATCTTATATGGTGATTTGTCAGCAGTTGAGTACGACACTCAATGATATGAATAATCGTAATCAGATGAGAGATCAGCAAATGTAGGTTCTGTTGAATCAAGTCAAATTGATGTCTTCACCCAATCTCGGTTTTCAACCGGAGGTTATGCGGGCGAGAAGAAGGAAAAGAACCCTGAGGTCGTCGAGGACTGGCTGGCCAAGTGGAGTAGTTATTTCAATCTGCACGGTGTTCTTGATGAGAAAAAAATTGAAAGCGTCGTGCTGTTCTTACGCGGCAAAGCATCATCGTGGTGGCGAGATTTATTAGTGAAGCCAACTACCTGGGAGGCGTTTGCGGAAGTTTTCAAGAAAGCTTTCGTAATTGTTGATGAGTGGACTACTATCTGAAGTTCATAGTTGGCACTTTGGTAGTTTGTCCAAGGTTTGCCAGCCGACTATCAGAACGAATGCAGACGAAATGTGCTTGTGCAAATTCTAACCACTTTGAAAACCAAGAAGGTTAAGAAGCGTGGTCCATACCAAGCAGAATATTTTGACAAATTAGATCAAGCAGCATCGGAACCTAGAAAGCTGAAGAGAAAGAAATTCAATAAATCTATGTCTCGGGAAAAGGCTAAGAGAGAGAACTTATGTTTGTCTGTAAGAAGCCTGGACATATGATGAAATTTTGTCCAGAAAGGAGAGA